>JARQZK010004498.1:0-135596 GCA_030704885.1 Cynegetis impunctata | reverse complement strand
GTACATCAGAATTTAAAAAATAAATTAATTCACTCTAATCTTGAACCGAAATATGAGTCCGACACTGTATCCAGTCTGATTCATGGAATGTTGAAGCATCTGCAAGTTCGGTGAACCTGTTTGAGATCGAAACATTCAGGCAGTATACGTTATAGCGAAAAATTATCTGAAATTCAATCACATGTATGAAAATTAAATTATATGAAATGATATTACGTTCGCAAATGTGGAATATATACTGGGTATGAGTGGAAAGGGTGTATGATAGTCGAGGTCCAATCGAAATTATGGTTGAGTATGATTCTGATATATTCAAATAAATCAGAATACTCCCACTCCAGATATATTCTAGCTCAAGGTTATTATGTATTGTATTGTACCGATCAATAGAAATTAAGGTTAAGTACACTCCTGAGCAGATTACCCCCTCTTCAAATATATTCTAGCCCAAGTATCATGCGCCAGCAACATAGATTACCCCCCACCTCACATTATTTTACCGACCAATAGAAATCGAGGTACCCCCACTCCCACTAGTGGATGACCTTGTGCACGGTGCACAGACATTCTCTACCTACTCTCTCTTCTCATGGAAGTAATTCCAAAACGTAGGCATTATTCCTATCCGCCTATTCAACGATAGACAAATGCCTCGTCGTCTATTTAGTGATGCGCATGAATGGATTAACGAGATTCCCTTTATCCCTACCTACTCAGGAGCGAACAAATCTGTCACCCTTCTGGATCTCTAGTCGTGTATTCCAAATTGCGTGTGGTGTTCTATGATTGTGTTCTTTATTGAATTCGTTAACGTTACTTTCACTCATATTAACGTCGTCTCACTAGTAGTTCATTTGTGTAGGTTCATATCGCGTTTCTCCCCACGGAGATATGAGGCCTACCTGCTCGTGGTGAAGGCCAACGATTTCCGGTTAACAGTCGTGAGTCTTGCCCAGCTTTCACTGGTGTATCTCACGCTATAATTCCGAAAACAACCAACCAAAGGCCTTCCAACTAGTCCTTTCTTTTCCATCCGCATCCTTCTTATACCAACTACTTCCCCTCCACCTTTACTCACTCGGGGTGTCGTGGAAAATGCTGGCGAGAATCTCTTTTGCATTCAAATCAACAACAATCAGTTTAGGGGCTAGCTACCCCTTAATATTCTTAAACAATTGGCTCCAAAAAGTAAAAATATTGATAATCGGCTTTCGAGAGGACGCTCGGGCCTACGGAGCCTGGTTCCAATTGCGCGCGACACTGTGGTGCCGTCATCTGGTTCCGCTATTTCCCAAACACGTGACCCTATCTCACGAACAACCGAACACACATGCCCTATATACGTCCCTAGTTCTTTAACTAAAATAATAGGACTAGCAAAAGGCGAGTTACTTTCTTTAGTAACTTTATTATTTAATAAATCAGAAATAATTATTTTCACCTTGTCTTCTCGTAGGTTTATTTTCAGACACCCGGTGTTAACGACAGACACGGCATTTCCACTTCACTAAATGATTAATACTTTTTCAATAATTTCAAAAGCACGCATTTTTGAGAAATAATTATGATGAAATTTAAAAAAAAACCATTTATTGCCCAAACAGGTACAAGACCCACTTACAGGAAAGCGTTTCATAATGTATACATGTAACTGTGAACAAGACCTAAAATCTAAGAACTAAAAAACCAAATACAGTGTTTTAATGTTTCAACGAGTCATTCAGTAATCATAGAAAAAAACAACAAATGTAAAGAAACGCAATAACATATTCAAGAATGAAATGCATGTACGAACAGAGAGAAATATTTTTATTTCACATTAGCTTCATTAATCTCTGAGAGTTATGATAATATTTTTTATCTCTTTTTTAAACACTCCAATGGATGTTGAAAATAGATCTATTTTTTCGCATATCTGATTGAACTTTTTGCACATCGAATAAATTGGAGATTTCGATAGTATATTCGTTCTTGGAGTAGGTAAATAGAAACAAAGTGAACATCTACTGTTCAAACGAGGTATATTAAAGCGAAGCTGAGACAATAACTCTGGACAATCAGACAAATAGTTTGTGAGCTTATAGACAAATATGCAAGAGTGGTAAATTCTACGGTCCTCCAAAGATAACAGGGAAAATCTTATTAATAATAAATTATTATTTAAACCTTGTTCGGGATAAATTCCATCAATTCTATACGCAATATATTTCAAGAATCTTCGCTGAATTGATTCGAGCAGATGAATGTGCTTAAGGTTAATAGGAGACCAAATCAGCGAGCCATTTATTCTAAGGGTGTTATCACATATGAGTTGAAGAGAGCAATAAGACTATCTACGTTTTTGAAGTCTTTACAGTTTCTAAAAATCAACCCAAGCATGCCCTTTGCTGCCGATGCAGTTTTAATAATGTGCGTTGAGAAACTCAATTTGGAGTCAAAATGAATACCAAGATCTTTTGTAACATCACACCGATCTAAAAAAATTTGATTTATTGAGTAAATGTATTCCACTGGTTTGATTTTTAGAGTATAGGTAGAAAAGTGACATTTTTTAGTATTTAAGGGTAATTTATTTGTTTCACACCAAAATGCTAGACGGTCAATATCACATTGGAGCAACTCACAGTCACTCTGAGACTCAATGACCCTAAATATTTTCAAATCATTCGCAAACCAAAGAATGCCACTTGCTATACTTTCATCTATATCATTCACAAATAATGAAAATAGAAGTGGGGCCAAATTTTGTTAGAATAGATCAAGATTAGGAAGAAACGTTTTGAAGAACATCTTCATGGTATCCATTGAGGCTCAGTTTTATCGATTGTCAATGGAACCAGTAGAGCGATGTACCCGATATTTCGACTCTCACGACCCTATGCATGAGATGTACTGATTGTAATTGATAACCTTGTCTTCTCGTAGGTTTATTTTCAGACACCCGGTGTTAACGACAGACATGGCATTTCCTCTTCACCAAATGATTAGAACTTTTTTAATGTGTTTTTTTCCCATTTAAATGACTTTTGTCATACCTATTTCGAATGAATAAATTGTATGAAATAAATTGTATGAATAATTTCTCAAGTGTGATGGAATGTTCCTCACTTAAATCAAAATAATAGCAGGCTTTTACACAATAATCATATTAATACTCTTTGATAAAGTATGATTTCTAACTACTTTAATGCCATTATAATTATACATGACAGAAATTCCAGATAAATCCTCGAAAGTCGTTATTGCCTTGACCGCAGTTGGACTGTTCACTATTTCCCCAGCAATGCCACTCAAGGGTATAAATGAATGTTTAGTCTGGATATTTGAACGTTTTAAGGCTCTTTCTGGAGTTAAACTAACATCAGCACCTGAATCTATTAATGCTGAAGAATTTTTTCCTTTTATTGAAATAGTTGTGATATTGTTTGACCGCCATGAATGAACAAAACTAATTTTCCGAGTTTCCAATTTTTTTTTTAACTCTGTTTAGTAAAACAATTATTGATTTCATGGCCATTTCTTTTACGAAAAGTTCAAAATTTTATTTTAATTTGGAATCATCAGTTTTGAATCAGTCAAATAGTTTGTGAGCTTATAGACAAATATGCAAGAGTAGTGAATTCTACGGTCCTCCAAAGATAACAGGGAAAATCTTATTAATAATAAATAATTATTTAAACCTTTTTCGGGATAAATTCCATCAATTCTATACGCAATATATTTCAAGAATCTTCGTTGAATTGATTCGAGCAGATGAATGTGCTTAAAGTTAATAGGCGACCAAATCAGCGAGCCATTTATTCTAAGCGTGTTATCACATATGAGTTGAAGAGAGCAATAAGACTATCTACGTTTTTGAAGTCCTTACAGTTTCTAAAAATCAACCCAAGCATGCCCTTTGCTGCCGATGCAGTTTCAATAATGTGCATTGAGAAACTCAATTTGGAGTCAAAATGAATACCAAGATCCTTTGTTACATCACACCGATCCAAAAAAATTTGATTTATTGAGTAAATGTATTCCACTGGTTTGATTTTTAGAGTATAGGTAGAATAGTGACATTTTTGAATATTTAAGGGTAATTTATTTGTTTCACACCAAAATGCTAGACGGTCAATATCACTTTGGAGCAACTCACAGTCACTCTGAGACTCAATGACCCTTAACATTTTCAAATCATCCGCAAACAAAAGAATGCCACTTGCTATACTTTCACCTATATCATTCACAAATAATGAAAACAGAAGTGGGGCCAAATTTTGTTAGAATAGATCAAGCTTAGGAAGAAACGTTTTGAAGAACATCTTCATGGTATCCATTGAGGTTCAGTTTTATCGATTGTCAATGGAACCAGTAGAGCGATGTACCCGATATTTCGACTCTCACGACCCTATGCATGAGATGTACTGATTGTAATTGATAACCTTGTCTTCTCGTAGGTTTATTTTCAGACACCCGGCGTTAACGACAGACACGGCATTTCCTCTTCACCAAATGATTAGAACTTTTTTAATGTGTTTGTTCTCATTTAAAAGACTTTTGTCATATGTTGAATAAATAAATTGTATGAAATAAATTGTATGAATAATTTCTCAAGAGTGATGGAATGTTCCTCAATTAAATCAAAATAATAGCAGGCTTTTACACAATAATCATATTAATACTCTTTGATAAAGTATGATTTCTAACTACTTTAATGCCATTATAATTATACATGACAGAAATTCCAGATAAATCCTCGAAAGTCGTTATTGCCTTGACCGCAGTTGGACTGTTCACTATTTCCCCAGCAATGCCACTCAAGGGTATAAATGAATGTTTAGTCTGGATATTTGAACGTTTTAAGGCTCTTTCTGAAGTTAAACTAACATCAGCACCTGTATCTATTAATGCTGAAGAATTTTTTCCTTTTATTGAAATATTTGTGATATTGTTTGGCCGGCCTGAATGAACAAAACTAATTTTCCGAGTTTCCATTTTTTTTTTTAACTCTGTTTAGTAAAATAATTATTAATTTCATGGCCATTTCTTTTACGAAAAGTTCAAAATTTTATTTTAATTTGGAATCATCAGTTTTGAATCAGTCAAATAGTTTGTGAGCTTATAGACAAATATGCAAGAGTGGTAAATTCTACGGTCCTCCAAAGATAACAGGGAAAATCTTATTAATAATAAAATATTATTTAAACCTTGTTCGGGATAAATTCCATCAATTCTATACGCAATATATTTCAAGAATCTTCGTTGAATTGATTCGAGCAGATGAATGTGCTAAAGGTTAATAGGCGACCAAATCAGCGAGCCATTTATTCCAAGCGTGTTATCACATATAAGTTGAAGAGAGCAATAAGACTATCTACGTTTTTGAAGTCCTTACAGTTTCTAAAAGTCAACCCAAGCATGCCCTTTGCTGCCGATGCAGTTTTAATAATGTGCGTTGAGAAACTCAATTTGGAGTCAAAATGAATACCAAGATCTTTTGTTACATCACACCGATCCAAAAAAATTTGATTTATTGAGTAAATGTACTCCACTGGTTTGATTTTTAGAGTATAGGTAGAATAGTGACATTTTTGAATATTTAAGGGTAATTTATTTGTTTCACACCAAAATGCTAGACGGTCAATATCACTTTGGAGCAACTCACAGTCACTCTGAGACTCAATGACCCTAAATATTTTCAAATCATCCGCAAACAAAAGAATGCCACTTGCTATCATTCACAAATAATGAAAACAGAAGTGGGGCCAAATTTTGTTAGAATAGATCAACCTTAGGAAGAAACGTTTTGAAGAACATCTTCATGGTATCCATTGAGGCTCAGTTTTATCGATTGTCAATGGAACCAGTAGAGCGATGTACCCGATATTTCGATTCTCACGACCCTATGCATTAAATGTACTGATTGTAATTGATAACCTTGTCTTCTCGTAGGTTTATTTTCAGACACCCGGTGTTAACGACAGACACGGCATTTCCTCTTCACCAAATGATTAGAACTTTTTTGATGTGTTTGTTCTCATTTAAATGACTTTTGTCATATGTTGAATAAATAAATTGTATGAATAATTTCTCAAGTGTGATGGAATATTCCTCAATTAAATCAAAATAATAGCAGGCTTTTACACAATAATCATATTAATACTCTTTGATAAAGTATGATTTCTAACTACTTTAATGCCATTATAATTATAAATGACAGAAATTCCAGATAAATCCTCGAAAGTCGTTATTGCCTTGACAGTTGCACTGTTTACTATTTCCCCAGCAATGCCACTCAAGGGTATAAATGAATGTTTAGTCTGGATATTTGAACGTTTTAAGGCTCTTTCTGAAGTTAAACTAACATCAGCACCTGTATCTATTAATGCTGAAGAATTTTTTCCTTTTATTGAAATAGTTGTGATATTGTTTGACCGCCATGATTGAACAAAACTAATTTTCCGAGTTTCCAATTTTTTTTTTAACTCTGTTTAGTAAAACAATTATTAATTTCATGGCCATTTCTTTTACGAAAAGTTCAAAATTTTATTTTAATTTGGAATCATCAGTTTTGAATCAGTCAAATAGTTTGTGAGCTTATAGACAAATATGCAAAGATAACAGGGAAAATCTCATTAATAATAAATTATTATTTAAACCTTTTTCGGGATAAATTCCATCAATTCTATACGCAATATATTTCAAGAATCTTCGTTGAATTGATTCGGGCAGATGAATGTGCTTAAGGTTAATAGGCGACCAAATCAGCGAGCCATTTATTCTAAGCGTGTTATCACATATGAGTTGAAGAGAGCAATAAGACTATCTACGTTTTTGAAGTCCTTACAGTTTCTAAAAATCAACCCAAGCATGCCCTTTGCTGCCGATGCAGTTTTAAAAATGTGCGTTGAGAAACTCAATTTGAAGTCAAAATGAATACCAAGATATTTTGTTACATCACACCGATCCAAAAAAATTTGATTTATTGAGTGAATGTATTCCACTGGTTTGATTTTTTGAGTATAGGTAGAATAGTGACATTTTTGAATATTCAAGGGTAATTTATTTGTTTCACACCAAAATGCTAGACGGTCAATATCACTTTGGAGTAACTCACAGTCACTCTGAGACTCAATGACCCTAAATATTTTCAAATCATCCGCAAACAAAAGAATGCCACTTGCTATAATTTCACCTATATCATTCACAAATAATGAGAACAGAAGTGGGGCCAAATTTTGTTAGAATAGATCAAGCTTAGGAAGAAACCTTTTGAAGAACATCTTCATGGTATCCATTGAGGCTCAGTTTTATCGATTGTCAATGGAACCAGTAGAGCGATGTACCCGATATTTCGACTCTCACGAAACTATGCGTGAGATGTACTGATTGTAATTGATAACCTTGTCCTCTCGTAGGTATATTTTCAGACACCCGGTGTTAACAACAGACACGGCATTTTCTCTTCACCAAATGATTAGAATTTTTTAATGTGTTTTTTCTCATTTAAATGACTTTTGTCATATGTTGAATAAATAAATTGTATGAAATAAATTGTATGAATTATTTCTCAAGTGTGATGGAATGTTCCTCAATTAAATCAGAAATAATAGCAGGCTTTTACACAATAATCATATTAATACTCTTTGATAAAGTATGATTCCTAACTACTTTAATGCCATTATAATTATAAATGACAGAATTTCTAGATAAATCCTCGAAAGTCGTTATTGCCTTGACCGCAGTTGGACTGTTTACTATTTCCCCAGCAATGCCACTCAAGGGTATAAATGAATGTTTAGTCTGGATATTTGAACGTTTTAAGGCTCTTTGTGAAGTTAAACTAACATCAGCACCTGTATCTATTAATGCTGAAGAATTTTTTCCTCTTATAGAAATAGTTGTGATATTGTTTGGCCGGCCTGAATGAACAAAACTAATTTTCCGAGTTTCCATTTTTTTTTAAACTCTGTTTAGTAAAACAATTATTAATTTCATGGCCATTTCTTTTACGAAAAGTTCGAAATTTTA
Source organism: Cynegetis impunctata (assembly GCA_030704885.1). Classification (NCBI taxonomy): domain Eukaryota; kingdom Metazoa; phylum Arthropoda; class Insecta; order Coleoptera; family Coccinellidae; genus Cynegetis; species Cynegetis impunctata. The sequence goes on along the minus strand of JARQZK010004498.1, from coordinate 127,583 downwards.
TTTTAATTTGGAATCATCAGTTTTGAATCAGTCAAATAGTTTGTGAGCTTATAGACAAATATGCAAGAGTGGTAAATTCTACGGTCCTCCAAAGATAACAGAGAAAATCTTATTAATAATAAATTATTATTTAAACCTTGTTCGGGTTAAATTCCATCAATTCTATACGCAATATATTTCAAGAATCTTCGTTGAATTGATTCGAGCAGATGAATGTGCTTAAGGTTAATAGGCGAACAAATCAGCGAGCCATTTATTCTAAGCGTGTTATCACATATGAGTTGAAGAGAGCAATAAGACTACCTACGTTTTTGAATTCCTTACAGTTTCTGAAAATCAACCCAAGCATGCCCTTTGCTGCCGATGCAGTTTTAATAATGTGCGTTGAGCAACTCAATTTGAAGTCAAAATGAATACCAAGATCTTTTGTTACATCACACCGATCCAAAAAAATTTTATTTATTGAGTAAATGTATTCCACTGGTTTGATTTTTAGAGTATAGGTTGAATAGTGACATTTTTGAATATTTAAGGGTAATTTATTTGTTTCACACCAAAATGCTAGACGGTCAATATCACTTTGGAGCAACTCACAGTCACTCTGAGACTCAATGACCCTAAATATTTTCAAATCATCCGCAAACAAAAGAATGCCACTTGCTATACTTTCACCTATATCATTTACAAATAATGAAAACAGAAGTGGGGCCAAAATTTGTTAGAATAGATCAAGCTTAGGAAGAAACGTTTTGAAGAACATCTTCATGGTATCCATTGAGGCTCAGTTTTATCGATTGTCAATGGAACCAGTAGAGCGATGTACCCGATATTTCGACTCTCACGACCCTATGCATGAGATGTACTGATTGTAATTGATAACCTTGTCTTCTCGTAGGTTTATTTTCAGACACCCGGTGTTAACGACAGACACGGCATTTCCTCTTCACCAAATGATTAGAACTTTTTTAATGTGTTTTTTGTCATTTAAATGACTTCTGTCATACCTATGTTGAATAAATAAATTGTATGAAATAAATTATATGAATAATTTCTCAAGTGTGATGGAATGTTCCTCAATTAAATCAGAAATTACCAATAAATGTTCAGGCACCACAGATTCAACAGTTTTAAATGTTTTGTCTGCAGCATTTCGAAATTTCATCAATAATGGGAACTAATCTGAGTTTGAATCAATTCTTTTGTAAAATGTAAAGAACACACAACACCGTCATTCTAGGAGTTGTGAGATTCTTTCTCAGATTGGTTTTCCATATCTTCAATTTATCAATTCTTTCCTCTTCTCCAAAATGATTTTGTCTGGATAAAAAAATATTTGTTTGGCTTCGGAAACCGATGAAAGCTAATAGTTGCATTTGTGTATGCTTCAGAATTACAATTTTTCACGCCACAACACCCTCTAGACTTGCTTGTTCTACGTTTTGCAAAATTAACACTTTCCATTATTCACCTTTTGCGACCTTATTTGTAAGAAATCGAAAACTTGATATGCAATTGCATATGTTGACGTTGGAAATAAAAACTTCATCCATGTGTACATCTAAGTGAGATATTACTTCTGTGTCAGTGCTCGGATTTTAGTGAAGCCGATAACATCGGCTTCCTTTATTACGTATCACACTGTCACGTCAGTTTTGTAGTTCGTAAGTTACAGGCCCTTATAACCGAAGTGCCGACTTATTTCGAAAAAATCAGCAAAAGCTCAAAGCTCATCGATCTTTTTTGTCGTCTCGGCAAGTGCTCTTAGAGCTCCCTAAAGCTTTCAAAGCTCTTCCACCCGAGCTTTGATAAATGCGGCTAATTCACTAACTAACTAAAGGCTGAAGGTCGGTACCAGCGGCCGGACTTGTTTGGTACTTGTGCGTTTTTTCTAAGCGCATTCGCCATTCTGCACGTTTTGTTGAGCTTTCTGGCCCTGAGTGCAGGTAGGTTGTCTTTCGTAGTGGTAAGAGTAATTCGAAGAGTGCGTGCACGTGTGTGAGTAGACATTGGGAGGATAAACCTTCTTCTCGGCAAATTTTTTTTTCGGTGGTGACGCAAGTGTTTTGCGTAACAATTTTTTGTCAGAGCTATTCTGCTCCACCGCCTAGATCAGTTTTGCTGAATCATAAAAGTAATTTTACCTCATTTAGACCCGAAAATTCTCATTACTGCAATTTATTTTTTACATAAATTTCTTTCGAATAACCTACATTGTTCCTTTCCTCTTAATATCTCATCTGGAATTCTATAAAGGACCAATATCGTAGGTGGTGCTCCCTAGTATTTCATTCATAAACTGAGTAACACTTTCATGATCATTACAATAATTTGTTAACAGAGTTTTTTCTGTTGATTGTAAGTAGTGGTATTTCTTTTTTGTATCATCCGAGTAGTGGTTGGATAGAGGCTTTCATATATATAATTGCAGAACGGGTAGATCCTCTATTCTATTTTGTGTGAACTGATCTTTATCTCTATTCTGATGTAACTTCTTCAAAGAGAGGATAACACTTAGGTGTCTGGACTGTGGGCGGATTTGGTTATCCCCAGGGTGCACACCGCCCCCCAAAGGAACCCGGAATAAGTTCGCTCGTGCGTCAACTCTCATCAGACCTTGCAGGCTAGAAGTCAGCATATATAAGACATACGGCAGAAATTCGCCGACATATTCTCCGCTTCCTTGGCTCATGAAAACTACCCCGTCCAAGACATCGACGAAGCCCAGCACAACAACTACTCGCCGTTTTCGACTGAGGAGATCTAAAGAATCTTGGATCTGACAAGAACCAATACTCCTGGCCCTGACGGCAGCGACCTAAGAAGAATGAGGAGTATTCCTATTATCAAGTTAGAGCTCCTGTATAATTCGATGTTCCTACACTGCCATGTACCAAATACAATGAAGAAGAGTAGAACCAATTTAATCCCTGAAACCAAGGATAAACTTAGATCTGTCGACAATTGGAGACTGAGTAGGCTGGATACCGTAATCCAGCCTACTCCTTAGGATCTGTGATAAAATCTTGTGCACCAGGTTGCAGAAAATGCTACTACAACCTCATCAAAGAGATTTTCTACTTGTGGATGGGGTTTTCGCCAACGGTATAACAGTGCAGACAGTGATTAAGTCCAAACTTAAGAGCGCCCAACCATTCTTCCTCATTACACTCGATGTAAGTAAGGCCTTTCATACCATCAGATATCACTCATTAGACAGAGCTTGAGAACAAAGAATGTTGATGACTATACGGAAGGCTCTGTTATGGTAGGAAACACTAGGATGCACTACCTCACTATTTGATTAACAGAAATCTGGTAGATCTTGAAGTGAACACAGGAGTGAACCAGGGTGACCCCCTATCCGCCATGTTGTTCAACCTCCTAATGGACAAGTTCATGGTGGAGTTGAATGGAATGCCGGGTCTGAAGCTGAGCTAAACCTCAATTAGCTGTTTGGCATATGTGGAGGACTGCATGCTGAGGACTTGCGCGGATCGCGGAAACTACTGGCGGCGACGCACAACTTTTTTGTCAAATGCGGACTGATCCTCAAACATATCGGGTTCGGGTTTATGCCACCTCCGCGTAGTCGTGCATCCTCCGCGTCATCCGACGCTTCTGTCTCGTCTCCCATGATAAGCTCATCTATCGTCAAGCCGGAAAGTGCTGCGGATTTGTCTGCGACAACCTACCAGACGTCCACCGAGCTTAGAGCTTTTCTCGAGGAGTATCTTTTCGGTACGACTATCAAGATCACCAAGAATCAGATTGAGGTTGTACTGTCCACATTCGCGAAATTAGAGACGAAGCACCAAACTGCCCTTCAGCGCATCTCTCACCTCGAGGGTCGTCTTGCCGAGCGCGCTGTTTCTCGTCGCGATTCCTCTTTGGCTCGGTCTGATTCTGCCGCTACTTTCACCGCGGTACTATCCGCTTCCATCTTGGCTACCCAGGTGGAAGTTTCTTCCTCTCCTGCTCGTCGTCCGACGCCGGCGGTTCCACCGAAGCGAAATTCTCTCATTGTCAGCTCTAGTACCACCAACTTCAGCTTCCCCCTCCACTCTTGGCAGCCGCAGACAAGTCAACAACTGTCTCCAGTCTCACTACGTCAGATGTTATGCAGACGCCTCCCCTCTCCTGCCCCCTCATCACCCGGCCAATCCAGTCCTGAGGGTTCGCCCATGTCAAGCCAGGGGGCGCGTCAAGTCCTCCAATAATCTTTGAGGGTGTGCTACCGCCTGAGGTCGAAAATTTGAACCTGGATCCAGTGCTGCAACACATACTAGATGGCAAGACAGGTCAGCATGGCGTCAACTCTTTGACCGCCAAATACGGTCGACCTCCATCCGTAAATGGAGGACATATTCAAGCTAGGGCGCTCGAAGGAAACAAGAAAAGATGACGGGTTGCAGACTACAGAGGGTGCAGGACCTATTCAGAAAAAAACAGAAAGGCTCTGGCTGCCCAAATTATCGACAGCATAGATCCAGCTGCCCCTAGAACGAGGCCCACAGACCAGGCAATATCGACAGCCTACAACGACATCTTGGGACATGACTCATCGCAAGATAGAGATCCCGCATTACATCCCCTGGGGGAGGACTAAATGAGCTCTACCGCTTAATCACGGACGAGATGCTGGTCGGCATGCTTCAACGGGATAAGAACGTCGCGGCCGGTCCCGACGGCATAGGATTGATGGAGGCTAGAAGGATTCCCTCCTCCTTAGAATTCTCAACAGACTGATCTCCGACCGTCTTCAGGAGATCACGATCACCGACAGTCAACGCGGTTTTACATCCATCGACGGCTGCTTTATAAACAACCTGAGAAAGATGAGGCAAGGTAGGGGGTTCGTGATCATCACTTTGGATCTGCAGAAGGCGTTCGACACCATCTCCCATTGGAGTGTTCAGCGTGCCCTGCAAAGACTGCAGTTAGATACAGAGACCACAGTCTACATCATGTATAATCTCAGGGGTAGTAGTACGAGGATATACTGCCATGGAGAGGAAATCTGCGGTGTTGAGGTTAACAGGGAGTAAAGCAGGGATACCCTCTATCACCAGTCCTTTGCAATATGGTGCTGGATGAGCTGATGGCTAAATTAAAGACGATGTCAGCTAGGGAGATCTCCCTTGGCAATACAAAAATTCCTGCGTTGGGGTACGCCGAAGACCCAATCCTGTTGGCCGACAATGTCACCGACGGGTAAAAATTGTTATCGGAGGTTCTGAAGTTTTTTGAAGCACGGCACCTTACACTTAATGTACGGAAATGTACATCGTAGACTATGGGGGTCGGCCCATCCAAAAAAAGGTGTACTGTAACCCGAGGCCGCTATTCTTCATGGCCGGAGAACCAATCTCCCCAGTTGCGGTCTCGGAAACGTTTAAATACCTTGGATTACAGTACAACTGTACGGGAGTGAAAAAGTGGCCCCTAAGAAATTTGGAAGGGCAATTAAACAACATCTCAACAAAAATTCCAACTTATTAAGAACTACTTGCTGCCGCGATACATCCACAGCCTTAAGAGCCCGTAGGTTAACCAGAAGACCTTGAAAGTGGCTGACAGGAAGATTACGAGATCGATAAAGCATGCCCTACACCTCCCCGCCCAGACTGCTGATGTCGCCATCTATACCCCTGCGAAAATGGGTGGCTTGGGGATTATCTCTTTCTCAAAAAAAATCCCAATGATAATAATGGGATGTCTAAACAAGCTAGCAGGCCTTACACACGAGATAGACCAGGTCCTGGCAGAGGCGTCGTCGTGGAGGATTCGGTTCGGGCGAATCGCTCCTCACAACGTCACATCTTGCGAGCAAGTAGACAGAGCTAACATTCTCGATCTCGACCGATCCTACTACGGCGGAAGTAACCGTCAGGCGACCACCGACCAATCGTTACATTCGTTCATCGTCAACCCCCTGTATATTGGTCTGGCAGCAATTTCATAAAAGCACTTCATCTCCGCTTTAAGCGCCGATCCCGGCCGCTGTTGGCTGTTCGCCGCGGAGTTCTCGGACAGACCTCTTCGAAACGCCGATCGACGACGTTATAGCTCTGGATACTTTCAGGATCGGTCTTGAAACACGAACCAAGGAGTCTAACGTATGCGCGAGTCATTGGGATAACACTTAACCTAAAGGCGCAATGAAAGTGAATGTTCGCCTCGCGCGAACAGAGGGAAGACGGCCGGTCCCACGGGACCGGCCAGCTCTCCCGGGGCGTCTCATTCTCATTGAGAGAGGAGGCGCACCAAGAGCGTACTTCCTGGGACCCGAAAGATAGTGAACTATGCCTGGTCAGGACGAATTCAGGGGAAACCCTGATGAAGGTCCGTAGCGATTCTGACGTGCAAATCGATCGTCGGAACTGGGTATAGGGGCGAAAGACTAATCGAACTATCTACTAGCTGGTTCCCTCCGAAGTTTCCCTCAGGATAGCTGGCGCTCGTCGCGTACGAGTCTCATCCGGTGAAGCGGATGATTAGAGGCATTGGGGTCGAAACGACCTCAACCTATTTTAAACTTTAAATGGGTGAGATCTCCGGCTTGCTCGACCGTGAAGCCGCGAGAATACGGATTAGAGTGCCAAGTGTGCCATTTTTGGTAAGCAGAACTGGCGCGTACAGTTCATTTTGAGGCAAAATTTAGCTTTCGGGGTCTGTCCGATTCTTGTAAATTGGAACATTTTCTAACGGAAAGTCCAATGTTTGTAGGAAAGTTGATAGTTGGGTCGAAAGTCAACGTTTTAATACCCCTTCATTTCATGAAATTTCCAATTGACTGGAGGTTTTTTAGGTAGCAAAAAGGTTAATCCTCAGTTTGTTATCTTATCTCTGCCGAACTTCTGGCAAGGCATCGGATCCAATGAAAATGCCGAATTATGACCGAAGTTTCCGCCAATGAACATTCAGATCTCTCCATTTTCAGTGGTGATGGTGAGGATATAAAAAAAAAAGGCCTGCAGCTCTAGAACAGGTATCTTTTGCTCTTATCAGTTTTGAGTCATCTAACTGATAATAGTGAACCCTGTGAGTAGTAGTGTGCTCTATTGACCAGTGACCTGTGCAAGTTTCCAATTGACAATTTTTATTCTTGAAGAATAGTGTACCGTCTAAGTGAATTCAAAGGTTAGTTGAATACCTGAAAATTTCTTGCTTCCGCTATTCTGTTGCTTACATATATAGCGTATACCGTTGATTTATAATATCTTCATCATTCCGTCATAGTGCATTTATTTCCATTCATTATTGTAGCACGTGGAGAATCATACGAATATTTAAATGAAGCCATGCTCACTTGTTTAATTATTTTAGATCTCTAGCAACTATTCCAGTAGAGTTAGTAATCCATATATTATCGATTCTGATTTATTGATTCAAGTATCATCTGTTTTGGTGGCTGGATATAATTAACCTTTTACAGCAATAACCCATATACATACTCTGATTTGACAAGGGCTGCGTTCAGATATTTCAGATTCAAGGTCCGTTAGTTTGCGTTATAATTTATGATAATCAAATTTCCTTTATTTCTCGCTGCTGTAGCACAGGACCCTCTAGAAAACGCGAGTAATTGATAATAATAATCGGAAATCACGTTGAGTATCGTTGAGTTATCAGAGAGCTGCTTTCAGATATTTCAGATTCAATGATTGATAGATTTTTCCAATACAATTTATAATTATTAATTTTCCTTTGTGTCTCGCTGCTATATCGGAAAAGCAGAAAATTCAAACAGTTAGTTAACCTCAATGTGGAACATTCAATTATTATTTTAGAAATTTAAATTAGTTATAATATGATTATTGTGAAATTGCTGATCTATTTTAATGATTTTAAACCTCAAATCTCGATTCCCTGAAGAAGCAATAAAATAAAATTGCGAAAGCTTGAAACAGAATAAAGAGTAAATCCGTTTAATCGCTCCAAACTGAGTCATTAGACCCGTATACAGTGAAACATATATATATATATATATATATATATATATATATATATATATATATATATATATATATATATATATATATATATATATATATATATATATATATATATATATATATATATATATACATATATATATATATATATATATATATATAATAAATATAATATATATATATATATATATATATATATATATATATATATATATATATATATATATATATATATATATATATATATATTGTAACGGATCAATTCACCGAGTGACTGTAGCCACTGCATTTTGTACTGAATTGTTCATTTAGGTACCGTGGTTTCACGCTTCACTTTCCTTTGCTCTATGATTAACCCTTACTGGAACAGTGGTACAAAAATTGTACCACCTTTTCCCGAACAAGCGCAGCACAGTGGTCTATATAACATACCACTCATTTTATCGCAAATTTGATGCGGCACGGAAGCTTTAAAAGTGTACCACCTAATGCATCGCGTGGATATATACATAATACGCATATCTTGTGCGCAAATGTAAACAACCCATTTTTCAGACATTAGTTTCTGCGACGCATTTGCAGGATAGTACACGTTTATATTCAAACCAATTTTTTGGTGAATAAGTACCATCTTTTTTTTATTTGAATTTATTTGTTGAGTGTGTTTATCTTATAAGCTTCAAGAATAGTTTTCATCAAGTAAGTATATTTAAATTTTCTTAATATTTTGTCTAGAATGTAGTGGTACCTAATATGTACCACTGCGCCGTACGTATATAAAGGTTGGTCATGAACTACTATTCCAGATACAATGGAATATTTGCCATTCACATTGAAAGGACTAACATATGCTGAGCTTATGGAGGAAATAGAAAATATTCCATCCGGTGCAGAATCTATTGTTGACGAGGACGAAGCTGACGAGTCAGAACATCCCTTGCAGAATACAATTTGTATCGAAAATTTGGTTCAAGATGTCGAAGATGACATCAGTGATGACTTGTGGGACTTTGTTGATGATATCCCTCTGATCAATTTAGTTCAAAAACAAGAATATAGAATAGGTAACGATTCGAATATCCGTCCTCCAAAGTGGGGAATTACACAGGCCGTGAATCCAGCCCCACCTTTTGAACATAATTGCGGAATTACTGACATAGTCCGCAATGTTCATAGTAAAACTCCATATGCTTTTTTCAATCTAATTTTTACTGACGACTTACTGCAATACTTGGTATTCCATACAAATTTGTATGCTACACAAGAAGGTAGGAATTTCATACCTACCACTGTATCTGAAATGAAAATATTTCTTGGAATCAATATTTTGATGGGTCTCAAACCCTTACTTAGCTATAGAGACTATTGGAGTTCTAGTCCAGATATGCATGATGCATATATAAGCCAGTTTATGTCGGTAAATAGATTTGGATGGTTGCTCACTCACTTGCACCTAAATGATTTTTCAGGCATAGTGGTACGCTATATGTACCACCTCCTATAGAGTCCCACGATTTTTTTGGAAAAAAATTTACATTGTTTTTTCATTATATATTCATATTTCTTCCTGAATAAATACAAAAACATGAGTAATTACGAACTTTTATTTGTCGTGCCACCCATGCAAAATATCTTCGCTGATCTCTGTGCCAATAAGGGTTAATGAGTTGCGTGGAAGGAGAGTATCTAGGAAGTGTCGGATTAACAATCGCTCGTTCTTTTAGCAGCTGGTGATCGAACTAATAACATCGCTAGATATTGAATTATATTCAATATAAGTTGAAAGTTTGTTAAATTTTATTAAAATTTATTAAGTATGTGTGGCGTCTGATAGACGGTGAGTTATGAGAAGAATTATATCTATTTCGTATTGATGCATTATCTTGAAAATCTGAACTGATTCCGTATTTTATCTTTCCGCCATTTCATTTTTTTTTCATTTACCTATATTAAATTATTTATCTTTCAATATTGAAATAATCATCTTACATTTCTTAATTTAAAATATTTCTAATTCATTTGCTTGTTTCATTCTCTCAATTTAACACAAGATTTTTGTAGGTTAGCGATGGCAAAGTTTCACGTGGTCATACCTTATGTTCAGTTTAATGTTGGAACATATGCTGTCTTTCTTAGCATTTTTGCTTGAGACAAATCTAAATGTTAATTTGAATTGACCATCGATACCCTACAGATATTCTTGGAGCCTATCTAGTTTGAGATTGTATGTTGATTTGCCCCGAATTATTTTAGCCACTTGGTCTGGAGTTTAAAATTCACTTGGTTGGAGATTAAAATCCACTTGGTCTGGAGTTTTACCTTGGTTAGAGCTAAAAGGCACGTTATCTGGAGCTTAGAGAATTCACTTTGTCTGGAGCTAAGAATTTACCTTGTCTGGAGTTTAAAAACCTTACCTGGAGCTACTAAGAACTGGGAACAACGACAGGGCAGAAGTCACACAAGAAGAATACAATCCACCTAGGAAAACATCTAAAAAGTCCACAGAACATTAAATAAGAAAAAACATAAAGATAAGTCTCATTTGATGTAGTAAGAAAGCATTAAATACCATCATTCTACTTTATAGTTATTATTATTGAAAACAAACCAGAACCGTTAAATGTTAACCAATCTCCCTGCTAGCCAGGGCATAAATGTCTTTTTTTTTTTAAAAGGGGGTTGGTTACATAATTGGCGCCCAACGTGGGGCTCTTACATAATTGGCGACCAACGTGAAGGGCCTAATTTTCTTTAATTTAACTTTTCTGTTCTGATTGGTTCTCGGTGGTAATAACTTGTGCATGAGTTTGTGATCAGTGAATTGCTTTCGTTAACTAAATTCTTGATTAACATTTTCTTTTTCTAAATTTTGATTTATCCCTTTTTATTTTTCACTTAAATTTACTTAGACTTTTTCTTTGATTTCTTGTTGATATTTTGAATAACGTTAAAATTAATCTTTGTCGTGTAACTTTTCTTTTGACTTTAATGCTCTGATTATTTCAATATGCGTTAAACTCTAATTTCCTTTTAGCTCATGAATTAGATTATAAAATATCAATTCGGTTAGGAAGAAAGGTTGGTGAACTTGTGGATAGAGATAACAAAACGTTAAGGGTAGTTCTTTCATAAGAAAGGGCTAACCGAAGTTTCATAGCTTTAGTTATTATCTTATAGATTCATTCCTTAATTTTATTATCCCTTATGTTTTACCTAATATCACCTTTTTAATTTTCGTTTTTGGTGTACAAACTATCTGGTTTATTTTTGCTGGCAATTACACAGATATATAATTACCTTCTCTCGTTAATTATCTAGTATCTTTTTCTTGCTCGACTTAGCTTATCTTTGTATCTTTATCTTGTAGTCGAGGCAAGAATATTTGGCTTAACGAGAGACCTGTATATATCTGGTTGCCTATCACCTTTCTTAAGTTTATAGTGCTATGCATTTCTTAGTATAAATCAGGGTGTAGCTCTCAATGTACTTCAGAAATTTCTTAAATTAGTGGATCTTTTATAGATTCAGCTATCAATTTTTAAATCATAGGATTCTGTTTTTCCAGTACGTTAAGGGGATGAATGGTGGTGAATGAGGAGGAGTGTGGGTGAATGTCGATGAATGGCGGTGAATGAGGAATAAATGAGGTGGCTGCTTGGAATAACATTATTCTTTTTCAGTTCTTTTTGTTTCTTTTTCCGATGCAATGATGTACACCAAAAATTTTTTTTCTATTATCGTTTCCTTCAGTTTTTGTTTAGTGTACATTTTATCCCAAATTCTACGAACAACTATCTAATATATATATATATATACATCCTATCTTATCTTATCTTTATCTTGTACTATTTAGTACATATAGATCTTATCTTTATCTTATACTATTTCGTACCTATATAATAGGTTTTGAGTTTACTAATAACTTTTAGTATATATATGGCTCTCTATTAATCAACTGAAGTTTATTTACGCTATGCAATATCTAATTATAAATCAGTGTGTAGCTGCTAATATACTTTGGAGTTTATAGAGTTGTGAATTTTAAAGATTCAGTTTTTTTGGTACTGTACACTAAAATTTATATTTCTTTTTTATCTTTGTAAGTTAACCACTTGCTGGCGCCCTATTATCTTTCCTATTACCTATGATCTTCCCTATTACCTATTATCTTTCCTATTACCTATTGTCTTTTCTATTACTTATTATCCTTTCTCCTATTATCTATATCGTTTTCTTTAGTTTTTGTTTATTAATTCATTTGTAGAAAGAATGAACATAGGATAATATCTGAACAACGCATCTAACTATTCCATGATCAGAAGTTTAACATTTCCTCTAACTGAAATTGAACAGATATTACTTAGTTGGGTGTGATACATTATTTAAAGTCTATTACATCGAGATCTTAATTTTAATTTTTATTTTTTTTTGATACTATCCTTTTTACGTGTCTTTGAGTTTTTTAAAAACAAAAATTTGTCTAGTGACTTGTAGTAACTCATGAATGAACTGACTGTGATATTAACTTATTTGACTATTTTCGATTAACTTATGTTAATATTTTTTAGGGATCTACAAGCTTGTAGATCCCTGAGGAGGAAATAAATTATTCGAAAGCTTGGATAGAAAAAGAGTACACTAACGTGTTTTACTCAAATTGCCGCATCCCCACTAAAAGAAATATATATATATATATATATATAATTATATATATATACATATATATATATATATATATATATATATATATATATATATTCTTGCTGAAGTAAGTGCATAAACAGGTTCCATACGGAAAATCTGTTAACCAATTCAAGTTTCAAAAATCCTCATATTCCATATATCCTTGAGAAAGAAGTTTTAAACTAGCCATTTATTTTGCACACTTATTTTTATGGGATAGTATGGGCTGAAATGCTAGATTAGACTATTAATGTTATCAATTCCATTACACAAATCATTTGGATACTACATCGTTAGGTAAAATACATTTTAGAATAGGAAATTCGACATTGATGGAAGAGACATGGTGGCGAATAAAGATAAAGCGCTAGAAAAATATATGAGAGCGATTAGGTGTTGACCTGAAGATGGGCAAAATGTGACTTCTATCTTTTTTATTAAAGCTGCATTACCGCTATCAGTAGTGTATGCTCCGATTCAATTAGGACTATTAGGATACATTAACAAGAGCTTATTAGGTGAGCTGGATCAATAGACACATTTCAAATAACAAAACTCATAATGAACTATGGCTATGAAGTTGAATGAAATGACCAATTGATTTCAATAATTTTGCAGGGGGCAGTCTATCAGAACTGATCGCTGGCTTTTATTTTCTGAGAAACTTCGCGATATTCATGATAACTATAGCATTAAGTTTTTATAAAGGTAACAAACTTCTCAGAGTCAGGGAGGAGTTCGCCATTCAAAAATACGGAATACCAAAAAACTTCAAAATACTGAATGATAGGATCGATAAAATCACGCATTTATTTTATCATTACACCACTCTATTCTGCTTTTACACACTTCCATTTTGGTGTTTTTGGGAAGCCGATTGCTTGACAAAGAAAAATTCGAATGGACAAATTATGCAAGGATATATGAGAGGCTTATTTTGCCCGGCGTGGTTTCCATTTAATTTAGAAAATTTTCCAAGGAAACAGATAATTTTTATTTGTAATTTGTTGCTGTGGTTTTGGATTGGGCCCAATTTGGACACAATGGCTGTTTTAGTTTATGCATTCATCAAACTGTTGGTCAATAGGATAGAACATCTGTCAGAAATGACGAAAGAGATCAACTTCCTAGATATAAACAAAGAATTGATAAGAAGAAAATTGAGAATTTGCATCAAATATTATTCAGAAATCGTTTTGTGAGTATAATGAATAGACTTATGTACTGGAAATTGGATTGAGCTTCCTCCGGAATGTTTTCTGCTATTGTTTAGAGACAGTGCTTTGGTTTTCAAAACCCGCAATATGACTGTAAATAGTGAAAGTTAATATTTTGAATATAACTTAGGTTTTTGATGTCCACTTAATAAAGTGAAAATCAAAAACCAAAGTTTTATCCACAATATTGTGATGGATTTTCACCGAATATCAGCCCAATCAATAGGTTATTATTAATTAAAGTTAGAATGAAGTAAAATTTTCTCAGATATTACTTTTAATTTTTACTTTTTATTTGCATAATTGAAGACTCCGGCGCAAAAAGGGGGCAGCTCCACTTTTATACAGTTTTCACTTTTATGATGGAAACCAGTAACAAAGAGGTCGTCTATCGATTGGTGTAAGAACGATGCATGTCCGTTGATTTGTTTAGTTGTTGTAAGGAAAATATGTATAACTCCTTCATTAAGTCGGTGCACGAATGAGGCATCTCCGGAGCTGTCTCGTTTTTGCATCAAATGAGTTGTCGACAAATGTTTCTGTCGCTTTGTGGCAACACCGGCTAAAATTATTGCTTTGTAAACGGCAAACGCTTGCATTATCTGTGTTCAGTGGAATTTTTGAAAAAGTGAAAAAAAATCTGGGACTGGAGAAAACAGTACACGAAAAGAGAACAAACTATTTTTACACAAAATTGAAAGAGGATGTAGCAGAGGTTGAAATGAGCAACAATCAAACTGAGTTATTAGCATTTTTTTGCCAACAAAATATGCCCCTTCCTCATGTTCCTAGTGGAGATGTCTATTTTAAACGTCAGCTTTGGGAATATAATTTTTGTATTTTTGTAGCGAGCACAGGAAAGTGATACTTTTTTATGTAAGATGAAACAGTTGCCAAAAAGGGGCAAAATGACGTAGTGAGCTTTTTACATCATTTTATTAGTTAATATGTACCAGCAACTGTGACAAAGTTATTTCTGTATTCCGATAACTGTTCATCGCAGAACAAGAATCAAACTTTAGCTCATTATCTCTATACAATTACAGATAATAAGGAGTTCTCCAAAATAATTCATAGATATCCAGAACCAGGACATAGCTTTCTTCCATGTGACAGAAGTTCTGGCTTGATAGAAAAGGAAAAGAGAAAACGAGAAAGGATTGTCTTACCCGAAGAATGGGTTTCCTTTGCAAGTTTGAAATAGTTAAGGTTACCCAAGATATGATTCTAAATTTCAATGACCATTTTAGTAAACTCTTCAAAAAATCTGTAGTCAATAAAGGAAATAAAAAATTTGCAATCTCTGCCTGTCGAGTGATAGAATACACTGAAAAATGTGTCGAAGGCAGCAGCTCCGCCAGTGTCTGTTTCAAAGATGAATTTTTTCTTCAAAAACCCAGAGTTAAGCTGACTTTTCCTGGTCCCGATTCACGTCTCTACTCTGGCTCATTACCTCTCAAGCGTCCTAAGTATCTCCATGTAAAAGAACTAGCAGCAGAATACGTATCAGCAGAATGTATGTCGTTTTACGAGGGTCTTAAGTGCTAAGGTGAAGAACAACCTAACCAGTCTGAAGACAGTTTCACAGATGTTTAAAGTGTTCAATATAACAAAGCATTACTTGTTAATTCTTTCTAAATAAAACTTATTCATAAAATCTGTTTTTCTCATTTGATACTGCATAATATTCGTATCGAAATATTTGATATAATTCTCCGGTGCAAAAAGGGAGTAGCTCATCTAGGTTTATTCAAAATTTTTTCTGTTGAGAAATTTTTCCAAAATATTCATATTCGAACATATTATATATCTATCACTAAACTGAAACATAGTGCTCATAGAAAATTGAAATCATGAATATTTTGTAAAGTAAATAGTTTTTATCGCCCCCTGAAAATTTTCTAAAAATGGAGGTGCCCCCTTTTTGCGCCGGAGTCCTCAATTAGCAACGAAGTTTGCCACGTATTTACAGCTACGAAATTTGCCATCGATTTGATTGATTGAAAATATGTATATTCTTCTTTGATAAGCTAATCGATTGAAGATTCATAATATAAAAAAAGAAACGGTGTCATGGGACACCAGGTAAGAACGAAGTTCCTTCGGATAATATAGAAGTAACACAATTTGCGAGAACGAAACATGTGCGTGTCGGGGCGCACGACAGAATTTATAACTCATACTACTTTTACTAATCCAAGTTGAAATAACTAATATTGAAATGTGAGGCTAAGAGCTCTTACGAGATTGTAAATAGAAAAAAAATTCTTTAATAATTTGAAAAATTATCAAACAACTTTCCAAGGAAGCTGGTTATACGTATTCAGCAACGCAAAATCTGCATTCACAATCGAACGGTGAATTATAGAAATTGTCAAGTCACCCCGACTCAAAATCTGCATACAGCTGTTTCGATCTTATTAGATCTCATCAGTGCAGCTTATTTGACTCGGAGTGAATTAACAAATCTCTAATTGTTCCCCAATACAAATCGTGGTCAGTAACACTGGTCGGATAACAATCCAGAGCGCCACCCCACCAAAGATATTGGGAAACAACAATTCACCGCTTAGACTGAAAATGCAGAAATTCGTCGCTTAAACACTTACCTCCTGATATGAAGATATCTACTCTACAACAGTGGTGTATATGATTCCAAGGTACACTAACATAGTGATTTAAAAAAGGTTCAAAGGTTTTAATCACTATGTTAGTGTGCCTTGGAATCATATACACCACTGTTGTAGAGTAGATATCTTCATATCAGGAGGTACGTGTTTAAGCGACGAATTTCTGCATTTTCAGTCCAAGCGGTGAATTGTTGTTTCCCAATATCTTTGGTGGGATGGCGCTCTGGATTGTTATGCAGACAGTGTTTCTGACCACGATTTGTATTGGGGAACAATGAGAAATTTGTTAATTCGCTCCGAGTCAAATAAGCTGCACTGATGAGATCTAATAAGATCGAAACAGCTGTATGCAGATTTTGAGTCGGGGCGACTTGACAA
This sequence comes from Cynegetis impunctata, assembly GCA_030704885.1. NCBI lineage: Eukaryota > Metazoa > Arthropoda > Insecta > Coleoptera > Coccinellidae > Cynegetis > Cynegetis impunctata. The sequence goes on along the minus strand of JARQZK010004498.1, from coordinate 110,720 downwards.
TTTCTATAATTCACCGTTCGATTGTGAATGCAGATTTTGCGTTGCTGAATACGTATAACCAGCTTCCTTGGAAAGTTGTTTGATAATTTTTTAAATTATTAAAGAATTTTCCTTGTTCACTTTATGTAATGTATGAAAATGACCATGGTCGACTAGTATGTTTTTCATGATTTGATTAATAGAAAAAAACTCTATCGCAGTGAGCTGCATTAGAAGAGCAGGCTTTCATAACGTTTCCAGTTTTAAAAATATATTCATTATATTATGATTTTTTTCCAAATTTAAAAGAAAAATGCGCCCTCTAATGTGTGAACAATATTTATTTCCTCCCCAGGGGATCAACCCCCAACCAATTCGTACCAAAACCAATCACATCCAAGGTATCGTACGAAACAAACTAGATACAAACTTTGAATCCTATTGCTCCAAAATTACGCCCTTTATCATGTAAAAAAAATTAATTTCTTCCACCAGGGGGTCAACCCCACAACCATTTCGAACCAAAACCAATCCCATTCAAGATATCATACAAAGCTACCTAGATACAAACTTTCAACACTACTGCTACAAAATTGCCTTCTGTCGTGTAAACAAGATTTATTTCCCCCCCAGTGGGGTCAACCCCTCAACCAATTAGAACCCTAAACAATCCCATTCAAGATATCATGCGAAGCTATCTATTTACAAACTTTCAACCCCTTTGCTTCAAAATTGCGACCTTTATCGTGCAAACAAGATTTATTTGCCCCCAAGGGGGTCAACCTCCCAACCAATTCGAACCAAAAACAATCCCATCCAAGATATCATACGAAACTACTTATTCACAAACTTTCAACCCCATTGCTTCAAAATTGCGACCTTTATCGTGTAAACAAGATTTATTTGCCCGCCAGGGGGGTCAACGCCCCAACCAATTCAAACCAAAATCAATCCCATCCAAGATATCATACGAAACTACCTATTCACAAATTTTCAACCCTATTGCTTCAAAATTGCGCCCATTATCGTGTAAACAACGCTTAAATACATAAGCACATACATACACATACATACGAACATAACGATAGGATAACGTATCGCTACGCTATATAATTAAATATAAACCTACAATACGTAGTCATTATTTTATGGAACAAATTTGTAAAGCTTTATCTTTTCATTACGCCATATCTAATTCCTGTCGTAATCTGTTCTTTTATGCATATAACTTATACAAAATTATTTCGATGTTTCACATCTGACGTTTTCGAGCTGCTTGTACATGAATTCATGAGTACATACTATGCATTGGTGATTGACGAGGCGGAGTGGGATCGTGACTTTCGTCAGTCTTTGTCCGTCAGTCTATTTCCATCACAATTTTAGTCTCTCATATTTTTCAGTTTGGTCTTGCAGCGAAATCTCTATCTCTTCCAAGCCTGCCGTAAGGAACTTCATTCCAAAAACATCATATATACTATTGATGGCTTCACTGTGGTATATAATTAATGAAGCGCAATCTCTAAACAATCGCAGAAAACATTGTCCAACTCCTGACTTGAAAATTAAAAAATTTTAAGTATTTGAGGAAAGTTCCTTAGTGCTTGTATTCCTGTAATCTAACAGAAAAATGAACTACTTAGTGAATATTTCTTCCTCACCGATTATTCAGATCGAATTAAATTTCCTGCAATTTTGCAGTGATGGCGCTTCATTCCTTACAATATAACTCTACATACCTAGAAAGAGTTAAAATGAGCCCAAATTCTGCGAAACACTACTCAATATTTTCAGTTTGCGTAATCTGTCACCAATTTCGTTCGGAATATAATTAACCTTCCGTTACACGCGCGCGGACTCTCAGTCCTGTCGAATTCAAATTTAGCCGCCGTTTCGAAACGCGCGCTTTCCGGGAGCTGTCAATTTCGGTACCTTTCGGGAGTGGACTGAGATAGATCAGTATCGTGTGTGCGTTTGGAAGCTTCACGTGTTACTGAGTAATAAGTGATTGCGGACCATGAGTCCTACGCGTGTAAATCTGTCCCAAAAAGTGATTTCAACAATTTGTTTTTTTGACGTGTATTCGACAAGGAAAATTAATGGCCCCTATTAGGGATGTGTTTGATGTTTTTGTGAAGAAGTGCAAAGACGCGTATTCTCGTTTTCATTATGTAACAATTGATGAAAAACTAGAGGCTTTTCGAGGGCGCTGTGCATTCAGACAGTACATTCCCAACAAACCCAACAAGTATGGAATAAAGATCTATGTCTTAGTAGACTCAAAGAGGTATTTTGTAAGTAATCTGGAAGTTTATGTCGGTAAGCAGCCAGAAGGTCCTTACGTAGTTAGCAATGCAGTAAATGCAGTAGTTGAGAGACTATGTGAATTTATAAATGGTTCTGGAAGAAACGTGACCACTGACAACTGGTTTACTAGTATTCCATTACTGGAGTCCCTTCGATCTAAAAAACTGACCCTTTTGGGCACAATACGCAAAAACAAAAGAGAGTTGCCAGAAGAGTTTTCTCGCCCAGTAAAATCACGGCCAGTTCAGTCGAGTATGTTTGGTTTTCGTGAACATGTAACTCTAGCATCCTACAAACCTAAACCCAATGAAAATGTATTACTGGTATCAAGCCTACATCATGATGATAATATTGATGAGACAATAGGAAAACCAGAAATAATAATGGATTACAATAATGCAAAAGGTGGCGTTGACACCGTTGACAAACTTTGTGCAGCTTACGACTGTGCGAGAAATACCCGAAGATGGCCTATGGTCGTGTTTTATTCATTGCTGAATATTGCAGGCATCAATACTATGGTGATACACAAGTGCAACAGCCCCAATAACATGAGAAGAAGAGAATTCTTGCGGAATCTGTCTTTACAATTAGTGGACAATCATTTACGTCAACGAGCTTAACTCACTTGTTTGCCGAAACAACTAGCGTCAAGAATTAGAGAATTAACCGGATATGTGGAACCACAACAAAGATTAGCAGCACCAAATGAAAATAATGTTCCCAGAAGAGGTCGTTGTGGTTTCTGCGATCGAAGAAAAAATCGACCTACAAAATACTTCTGCATAAAATGTGAAAAATACATGTGCTTGGAACATTGTACTTTTATATGTTTAGAATGTGTATAAATGATGTTGTTTAAATATAAATGTTTAGTAATACTAATTTTTTATAGTCCACCCACATTCAGAGCCTTCTTCGTGAAAAAACTTAACGTGGACTCACAGTCCGCGCGCGTTCACTATTGTTAAAAACAGGCACGCGTGTAGCGGAAGGTTAACACGTTGGCGACGATGTGCGCCACCGGTGGCCCCCAAACGAGCTATCCTCACAGACGATGGGAACCATCGGTGGCCACTGATCAATATAAGTTTAGACTCACATAAAATTTCACGCGTCGAAGATAGGCTTTTGATATTGAGGCAACAGCTATAGGAATAGCACATGTTGCTTTGGGTGCCAACGATTGTGCACTCGTCCACTGAGGTAAGTGTAAGAGAAAAAAACATACAGACACATAAAAATATATGCTTATTTCTTCAAATCATTTCAAAACATGATAGTAAAAAAGTAAATGAACATGAACTAGTAAGTATACCTAACTACAAACTAAAAGAACATAAATCTAAATAACAACATACTAATAAAAAAAAAGTTTAGGCTCTAAACAAAAAATCATCAGTCTGAAGATGAAAATATTACCATGAATAAGTATACCTTACTATGTACTCAACGAAAATAAATCTAACTAACAAAACTAATAAAAAAAACGTTTTTGCTCAAAAAAACAAATTCCAACCGATTTAACATGATGGCCACCGGTGGTACCCGACGACAACAACGAAAAAATATTCATTGGGGGCGTCAGGACCACCGGTGGTGCACATCGAAAATGGAAACAAACTACAAAACAACTCATACTTACTGTTCAAAAACAGTTTGTTCATACAAAAAAAAAATTATAAAAATGAGACATAAGAAATTTTCGTCCTGAGTATATCAATATACAAACAAACCATCGTCGCGAACGTGTTAATACTATGAAATTTTAAATCATCGATACCGATATTCAACTTCTTCACTGATTTTCTGATCGATTAAGGATTCGTGATAGATCAACACAGCTGATGTGAACTATTCTCAATTTTATCTAAGATGTAATTTCTTTCCGAAAGTATAAGAAACAGTGATGTGCCTGAAATTATATTTTGATGTAACGTATTTCAATAGAACATTTACTATAACTAAACTCCACACGTAATATTCATGATGTCGAAAGACATATTTGAAGTACCTACTTGTGTTTTTTTACAATATTGAAATTATTGTATTTTTTCAGGTTGTCGAGGGAAGTTAACGATGTTATTGGTACAATTTTTGCACCTGCTCAGAACGCATTGATAGTTGATAATAATTGGCTTACTGGAATATGAAATTGCTATGGTAGTTATATAGATATACATTCAATTTAGTAGATTCGAGAAGATCGTGTGAACTAGCTGATTTTCATAACGATTACAAATGCCAAAAACTCCATGACAATAGACATTTTTAGGAAGTTAATGTAAGAAACCTCAAGATAGTGTCTAGCACGCAGGCATGAGTCAATCGATTCTAGAAGTTTCCATTTGACTTTGGAGGTTTGTGTCTGATATATCCGATGGAGGGCACAGTGATGTGTTCACATGTCACTATATCTCGTAATCCAAGTTTTTAGCTGTCGATTTTTTTATCGATTGTGATGACCATCTTGATGTTTCTCACATTCAATGCTATGAGGATGGATGGGAATGACGTTCGCATCAGTACCCATGTAGCATATTATCTAATAAATATTCTAGTATATATATATATATATATATATATATATATATATATATATATATATATATATATATATATATATATATATATATATATGTATGTATATAATAGTGGCGGCTCGTGAGGTGTTGGTTTAAGGAGACTACAAGAGGTGTTGAAAAATACAGCATAGGCGAAAATTTTTAGAATTTCAAGGTCAACCGCGTTATAATTTAAAGCAAATCAAAGTAAAACAAGCACCCTAAAATACTAATTTCTTCGCGGAAAAAATTGTTTTCACTTTCGGGTGTCTACCTTGAGACCTACAACTCCTATTCACAATATTCACAAATTTTCTTCTCAGCCAATTAATCAATTCATCTATTCATCTAATTTTTTTTCTTTCACAAAATAGGTACCTACTTAACGAACTTGTTACCTATTCGAGAAATTAATCAATTGTTGCCCAGCAAGAACCAACAGGGAAGCGAGAGTTTTTTCTTGCCAGAAATAAAATAGAACTCTCCCAAAAATAGATTAAAATAAAACAAACAGAGACATTTTCCCTAGTAAAAAGTAAATACTGCCAACAAAATAATTTATTTTTTACCTGTGATCCTGTTAGCCAAGGATGTCTCTCATAATTTCTGATATTAAAACCGCTATTCTGTTTGTTAGGCTGCAACAAATTGTTTAATTCCGGGGTAAATCGCAATATTTTCATTTATCGTGCACTAAAGTTATGGGATAACAAATATTCCACCATTGAAATTTTTAAAATTAACTTCAGTAACCAAACTCATTTTTAAAACAATACGCGAGCAAAATAAATTAAAACCAAAACAGTTTTCGTCCACTACTGAATACGAATTACGATTAATGCTTGCCAACGAATTCACTCGATTTTACCCGAAAGCCTATAGTTGTGATTGGTCGACAATGTGTGAGAATTACTGAATCCTTTTTGAACCGAGCAGCTAGCTTCAACCGATGTTGCTTTTACCCGTGTTTTCTATTTCAATGAAGTGAATAAGGTGTATATTCATTCGCAGCGTTTCCTTTTCTCTCTGGCATGTCATATGGAATAATGAACGCGTCTATGCCTTATTAATTCTCTGCAGCATTGCCACTGTTGATATAAAATCTTGAAATGAATGAAATGTAGTAAGCAGTAAATGTGAATACCTTCTATCGTAATTAATAAATTATATAATATAATGTAGGTTGAAAGGAAGGTAGGTGCATAAAATAATATGATTTTGATTAATATGAATATGCTGAATGCTGACTATTCAATATAATATAGTAGTGATACACGGAATATTATTGAGGAGGCGGCTTAGCCTCCATAGCCTCCATAGCCACCTTCGAATAGCCGCTCCTGGTATATATATATATATATATATATATATATATATATATATATATATATATATATATATATATATATATATATATATATATATATATATATATATATATATGGAGGCTAAGCCGCCTCCTCAATAATATTCCGTGTATCACTACTATATTAATATATATATATATATATATATATATATATATATATATATATATATATATATATATATATATATATATATATATATATATATATATATATTAATGTTATGTTGGTTTGTGTACGCTTCAAAAACTCAAAAAGTTCTGCACCGCTCAAGCTGAAATTTAAGCAAGATATATAATTCGCATCAAGGATTGTTTTTATCTATTTTTTTGCATCAGCCACAGATCCGCGACTGCGAAAAAACAGTTTTTTTATCGATCAGCCAGTGACCGCGCCATCTGCCGGAAGCGAGGAAAACACTCGCTGACAGCCGCAATAGTAATGGCGCAGTCGCCATGAGAAACATTTTTGAGTTTCCAATTACATTGTTCATTTACAAAAAAATTTGCATCTGATTCTGATTATTATACAATCTGAATTAAATATTCACTTAAATCAAGGAACTATTGTGCGATCGTGAAAAATATTTCCTGACATTCCAATAAATCATAGAAATCACGATTGGCTCAGCGAAAGAGCTATCCTTGCCGCAGAGAATAAAGATTTCTATAAACTTAATAATGTTATTCAATCCAGTATTCAAAGTGATGAAATTACATATAAGTCGATAGACACCGTTGCGAAAGCAGATAAAGTAGTTAATTATCCAACGGAATTTTTAAACTCACTTGATCTGACAGGGATACTACCACACATATTTAAATTGAAAATAGGTGTGCCAATTATCCTCATGCGGAATATTAATCAACCAAAACTCTGCAACGGCACGCGACTTGCAGTTAAGAAATTACTGAATAACGTAGTGGGAGCAACGATTTTAACGGGGCCTTTCAAAGGTGAATTCCTCGAATATCCATGATCTCGACCGATACACCATTTAAATTTAAAGGATTGCAATTCCCAATTCGATTGGCATTTGCAATCACAATCAATAAAGCTCAAGGTCAATATTTAGAATTGTGTGGTTTAGATTTAGATACAAATTGCTTTTCACATGGACAGCTGTATGTTGCGTGTTCCCAGGTCGGCAAAACAGATAGTCTTTATATCTACGCAGACAGTGGAAAAACAAAAAATATTGTATATCCAAAAGTATTGCAAAATTAAACTTATATGAAATGTATTCTTTGTTTTGTTTCTCATTTCTCAATCTTTCAATCACAATGTGCCACAGCGAAGCGTGGCAGGGTACAGCTAGTATATATATATATATATATATATATATATATATATATATATATATATATATATATATATATATATATATATATATATATACTAGCTGTACCCTGCCACGCTATATATATATATATATATATATAATATATATACTATGACACGCTATATATATATATATATATATATATATATATATATATATATATATATATATATATACGGACTCGTTTTACCGTATATTCATTCTATCTTAGCAATTGATCAACCATAACTCCGGCGTATTTAACTGAAATAACTTTCTCAACTGAGGAACAGCAGCTTTTATTGGTATTAGGACAAAAAAATTCATGAATTTTCAAATCTTCCTATCTTTTCATATTCCACAAGTCTTCCAGGGCTGAGACAGGCCAAAGATCTCCTAGGCAAGTTCAACCGAGCAAGATCGAAGACACTGATTAACCTCAGCAAAACTAGTCTAAAAACAATCACAGGATTTCTTACGGGGCATTGCAGACTCAAAGAACACCTATGGAAGTTAGGTTTAGAGGGGGATAGCACCTGCAAACTCTGCAAGGAACGTCCAGAAACACCCCACCATATACTGATCGAGTGTTATGCTGTGCAGCATGAAAGACTGAACACACTGGGATCATACCAACTGACTGTAGAGGAAATACAAAAAATAGACCCCCTTAAAATCCTCAAATTCCTGAAGGTATTGAGGCTTGAGGGGCTGCTGTAGAACGAGAACACATCGAGAAGCAGAAGAAGATGGGGCACAATAGATCTAGTAAGGTCGCAGCGCATCGGTCACCATCCTCACATACCAATACCAATATTCCACAACCTTGATATGGTGTAGATATACGGAATGTGACTTTAAAATAACAACATCGATTGTATATCGTGATAATATCTCATTCGATATTCGCTCTACAGGCTTCACACATATGTATCTGACCGTGGCCTTCGTTTATGAAAGATCTATTTTTTGGTTCAGCAGAAAAATAATAACTGTTTTTGTAGAGGAGCGTTGACCGCCCGGAAGCGGAGATAAACTGTAGGTCCTTTATTTTGAGAGTTTGAAATAATTTGGACTCGTCTGATTCGGAAGAATTTCTATGGTAAATATTGGAGAAGGTCGATTAAAAAGTATAATGGGGTAATAAATGTGAAGATGACCTCGCTTCTCCTACATGACTGAGCGTCTCTTAGGGCCGGTTTATCCATGCAGGGTTAGGTAGAGTTATCCCTGAGGTAGTGACTAACTGTGAGGTAAATGACACAAAAGTATTTATTGAGCTCAAGGTAACGGTAAACTCAGAGGCAAAGTGATAGTTATATTATCTCCCACCCGAAAGTACGAGTTTGTATATTTACCTCGGAGGTTAGATTTAACGCACGCGTATAACTTGAAATTCAAAACCACTATTAATTAAACTTCTCGGGTATATAACCTCAAAAGAGTAATAGTTCGTGAGATTGTGTTAACTAAAGAAATAGAGTGTGTTTTGAAGAAAAATGGAAGCATTTGATGATTTATATGACGACGATGAAGACTTGTTAGAATTTCTAGAATATGAACGGAGACCAAACACTTTAAAACCAAGAACAAATCCATTTGAAGAATTAGATGAGGTGGATTTTTGTACAAGATTCAGGTTAAAAACCACACTGTTCTGTTTTTGTTGGGCTTAATTGAAGAGCAAATTGAGAGCTTTACGGACAGGAATCATTCAGTGACTCCTATAAATAAACTTTTACCAACAGGTTTTATGCTACTGGGAGCTTTTTGATTACACTAGCAGATTTTATGTGTGTATCAAAAGCACCAGCTTGTAATGTAGTACATAGTGTAACAGATGCTATAGTTTCGCTCTGTCCCCTATTTATCAAGTTTCCTGCTACTGAAGAAGAACTTTCTAATAAACAACAAGAATTTTATACGATAGCATCTCTACCGAGAGTCATTGGATCTATAGATTGTACCCACATAAGAATACAAGGTAAAGAACACAAAAACCAATGGAACCATGGGTTTTTGCGCAAATATTTGCTTTCTTAAATTTTTTTGCGTATTATACTTGTATTAAGAAACTTGAACGAAAGAAAAATTATTTTTAGGAAAATATGATACACAACTATCCATTTGCATGCTAAATTAAATAGTTTAATGTTTGAACATATATTATAAACATTTTTGTAACATGTATTTTCAGAGATTTTAAACCGCAGTTTTCTGAAAATATCTATTTACAGAGTGAACGACTGAGAGAAAATGTTTACGACCTTGCTTGGTATGAAATGGATTCAACAATTCGAAAAGACCTCAAACTTTTCCACGCCTTCGTTCAGAAAACTCTCCACTTTAAGATCAAACCAGGCTTTGATATGAACATGGTTCATTACTACACGGTGGGTTACAAATGGATCCGAAAAAGTGGAAAACTAAATATGCCTTTTTTCCATGTTATGAAAGGAGCATACTCTTTGATGATGTACTTTACAAAGTTTAAGGACCATTCAGGAAAAGAAATTATTTCTGATTAGTGTGTGTCTCAATATTTAAAAAACTCACTGTGTGTTGTCTTAAAATTTTATTGTAACGGTATCATGTTAAATCTTATACGTTTTTATTACAGGTTATTACAATGTAATCATTACGGATATTTCATAAATTGCACAGAAATCCAAATGAGAGTTATTAATCGGTAAATCTCTTTCCTATGTTCAATTATTTTTTTTTAACCACCGATGCTTTTCAGTTTTCATATAATATACTTTGTATATTTAGTTTAGCTACTCTTACGCGTCATACCGTAAGATGGGGTGAAATTTATTTTGTGGGGTGAATTTGATAGTTGGACGGAATTTCATTCTAATATTCAAACTATGCACCAAAAGTAATCCATGAACATCTGGCCAGGGTTCATTCGAAAATGAGAACTTCGAAAAGTGTTGTTGTGATCTTGGTCAGTTGCAAATGAGCATTGATATATTTTTTGCAGAGTCCCGAATATAGTGCTTCTATTTAGTGCTGAATCTACAGTGGAAACAATGAGAGTACTATTATGTCATTACAGAGTTTATTATCGATTTCATGCTGAATAATTATTTGTTATCAGTAGGATAACCTCACTTTTAGAGTATGACGTCTAATTTTTACACATTTACATACCACGAACATTTTCATTCATTGATAGTTATCAAAGTCACTCCACCATTCATAGATGTATTGGGATTTATGTAATGGTTCGAATAAAATAATATTTCTTATTATTACAGAGCAGATTCAACGCAAATCATGGGTTGCACTTACGCGCGTAAATAAGGTGGCAGGCGATACAAAGATTATAAGCAAGAAACACTTCAAGAAGCCTTAGAAAAAATGGTCAATGAAGGATGGTCTCTAAATAGGTCATCAAAAGAATTTGGTGTTTCTTTCGGAACTTTATATAATAAATACAAAGGTTTGCATGGTAATAAACGTGGTGGACAAACAGCATTTACTAAAGAAGAGGAATATGCTATCATCAAGTCTGTTGTAACGTGTAGTGACTGGGGATTTCCATTGAGCATAGAAGAATTTCAGACGGTGACAAAACTATTTTTAGATCGTCAAGGGCGACAAATAACTAGATACAAGAACAATACACTAGGACAAGATTGGGTTTACTCTCTTTTGAAAAGGCATAATAATATACTGACTCCGCGTCTAGTTTCGAACATCAAACGTTCACGTGCAGGGGTATCGAAGGAAGTTATCAATGAATATTTCAGGAACCTGAATCTAAGCATCGAAGATGTACCACAATGGAATATATTTAATTATGATGAAACTTACATGTCCGATGATCCTGGAAGAAAGCGTTGGTTGTATCGGAGAGGTAAAAAGTATCCAGAAAACATCATAAATAAGTCTAAATCAGCAGTATCTGTCATGTTTCGTGGCTCTGCTTCAGGGGTATTATTACTTCCTTATATTATATATAAATCAGTACACATGTGGGATAGATGGACAGAAAATGGCCCTAAAGGTATTCCATGTTGTGCTAAAAGAAGCTACAGTTTCGGTTCAAGATACAATAGAACAAAAAATGGATGGATAGAAGCAATCTGTTTCACTGATTGGTTCAAGAGCTCTTTCTTACCTCACGCTATAAGGTTGCCAGGAAAAAAAGTGCGTCATAACCTTTCATCACACTTCACATAGGAAGTGTTACAATTTTGCCAAAAAAATAATATTGCATTTATTTGCCTACCTCCTAATTCTACGCACTTGACACCTCTAGATGTTGCGTTTTTTCGGCCATTAAAATCAGCATGGAGGTCGGTATTGTTGAAATGGAAAATGGAAAACCCAAAATTATCTTCCCTGAAGAAGGAGGAGTTTCCAATGTTGTTGAAAAATACTAAAATAAATGAATCGGCCAACCATGCACGTGATGCAATAGGACACAATTTGAGAAGCGGCTTCAAAGCGACTGGTGTGCATCCATGCAATCTAGAAAAGGTATTGAATAAAATTCCAAACGAGAATAAAGAGAATAAGCCATTTTCAGCCGATTGCGAAAATAATTTGGTTGCATTTCTGAGGGAGAAACCATACAATAACACTCCTATCTGTGGCCCATCGCAAAAAATGAAGAGATTGAATATCGTTTCTCGTCCGGATTCTGAAAATGACGATGATGGGACGTTTCTCCTTGTTCTCTCTGGAAAAAGAAATGCGACATGTTATGGGTACATAGCTATTGTTGAGAAAAAACTGGAATATGATGAATACGATGTTGTGGGTTTGAAGTCCTCTGATACAAAAAAATTAATTTTCAAAGAGGTGGAGAGCGATAAGTTCACTATTGCTCTAACTGACATTATTGCTGTACTTATTGAACCAAGAATAAAATTTCTTGGAACTCGTCTCAAAAAATATATTTTCACAAAACCAGTTGATGTTTTTGAACGTTGGTAATCAGCTCAAAATTTCACTGACGGTACTTTCACGGCAATCTACCTGATAAGTTATGTTCACGATTTGTTTTATTCGTTTATTCTAAAAATTTTTGAAGACAGTTTGTCAAGTTGAATTTATGTTCTTCGAATAAATATTTGTTTTGGAAGCTGATTATTGCTTATTTACCAAAGAATATATTCTTTATATTCGACCAACGTAAAGTATAATGTATCAACCTAAATAATTGGGGCGAATTCGATTCAAGGGATATTGATTATAAATTTCACCCCAATGCAGTGTAGATTTGATAAAAAAAACGTCTGGACCAAAATGGTAAAGTATAAAATTGATAAATTGTTTTGATAATCCTGTACAGAGGACGCGAAAAAATTCGCCCTATCGAAGTTACCCCAATATAGGTGTTGGTTTGATAATGTGCTTATGATTTTTTTCTCGATTGATTTTATTTAAAAAAAGGTTGATCGTGAGATTCTATTCTATATGAATATACAAATGATGTAGAATTTTTATTCTGCTGGAAATCTTTATAGCTTCAATTATATCATCAAAAAACTTGGAAAAGCTATCAATTTAACCGCATTTTACGGTAATTACTAAATTAAATAACCGAAAATTACATATAATTTTCATTCATAACGACGTTATATTAAATTTCATGTGTGGATACGATTTAACGGTATTGATTGTACATTCTTGGATGCACGTTGATATATCAAGACAAAACTGTAGTTCTGTACGTAAGTGTGTAAGCAATCACGTTTTTCGATGCACGTTGATGTATTAACACATCAACGTCCGCTAAGCGGGCTACACACGTTTTTGAAAGCACAACCCGGATGAGCGCCGCGTTGATGTTTTCTGAATTGCGGGCTACACACGGACGTCAATGAATTAATACATCGACGTGCATCCAAAAACGCAACAAAACCATAGTTTTGTTCGAAGGAGAATGTTTAGCTCTTGTGACAGTGGCGTGTACTTATGCTCTTGAAAAGAAAAATAGAAATAAAACTAAATATTAACCGCAACCACTGCTTAAAGAATGCACAAACATCATTGAATCGCCTCCGCACGTTGAGAGATGCACGTGTTCATTTGAATGCGCATTCAAAAATTCAAGCGATTCAGAATTCATCAACGAATCGTTCATCCGAGTGTGCATTCAAAAACGTGGTTATTTTTGCATCCAAATTAACGTTATTGGTTGGACGTTCTTGGATGCACGTTGATGTGTTAAGACATCAACGTCCGTATGAAGGGCCCTAATCAATTGAATTTTTGAATGCGCATTCAAATGAACACGTGTATATCTCAACGCGTGGAGGCGATTCACTGATGTTTGTGCATTTTTAAAGCAGTGGTTGCGGTTAATCTTTATTTTTATTTGTATTTTCTTTTCAAGAGCATAAGTACACGCCACTGTCACAAGAGCTAAACATTCTTCTTCGAACAAAACTATGGTTTTGTTCGAACGTGTGTACGCAATCTGCTTGCACGTTTTTGGATGCACGTCGATGTATTAATACATCAACGTCCGTGTGTAGCCCGCTCTTAACACTTGGTGGAACAATGATAAATCAACTAGAGTAAGATTTTTTTATCTGATTTGAAAATGCAACAATCTGTCCATTCATACACCTGCGTTCAAGAAATAAACAACTGTAAATTGGATCACCATCGAAATATTTCAATTCATATACACCAACATTCTTCAAAATTGTTCATTTGCCGTTATATTGAAAGATAAGGAACATTTTTCTTCAAATTCGTATTATAGTCTTTTGATTGTATTTATTCAATCGACTACAAATCTTGTGACTCAAACTGAAGAAAAAATATTACTGAGTTACATACCCATAAAATGCAGAGTATACATAATAATCTGCAAGGTTGCTCTGTTATTCTAAGAAACCTATTTTTAGACTATAGATGAGAAGTTTACATTATAACCATTGCATTAGCCTTCAATCACTTCTAAGCTTGCTCTTGAAGAGAACACATCTCTCTGCTATTTCATTTAGTATATAGTAACTTTACCATTATTGTAATAATTGAAATAAACAGTTTTTAAAAACCCTCTTGGTATCTCACGATACATATTTGGCGCAGTCGGTAGGATACGTGCGGTTGTGTAAAAGAAGAAATCGCATTTTGCTGAAGGACCGAATTTCCACAACTAGGTGTTTCTACATCGAAGCCGTATCCAGAATCAAGAATCTACACTTCGAGAACCAAGAAGCAAGAGTAGCAGAAGTCAGGGAAGAAACTACGTGCTTCAGATTAAAACTGTGAGTGCCAAATAGCTCCTTTCGCCTTCCTTACCTTTTTTCAAGTTTAGGGAGATAATAATAAGAAATTAAAGGATTTTATTAATTAATCGCCTTCCTTACTTTTTTCAAGTTTAGGGAGATAATTTTAAGAAAGCAAATAATTTTATTAAGAAATTAAAAAGAATAATTAAGAAAGTAAAGTGAATAATAAACCCTTGCTGGTAAATAATTGAATGAACACAGTTGAAGATTTATTAAATAATTTTTATAGTTATCAATACTAAAGAAGAATCAACTTCTTCAAATTCAAGAAATTCAAGTGACAATGTAAATTTAACTAGAAATATGGTTCCCCCGGTTCAGGTTCCAGAAACCGCCCAAATTAATTGGGATCTTTTCGAATTTCAATAAGAGAATATTAAACCATATGATGGTGACGCGAATACTCTCAATAGTTTATCAGAAACTGTGATAAATTTGTTGAAAGATACAGAGTACATAACGACGCAGAGTTAAATAAATTAATTTTCGGGTGTATTCACGGAAAGTTAATTGGTAGAGCGGAAATATTTGTAGGTAATCGTGCAGAATTACTTTCTTGGAACGATATCAAAGCCGCCTTACAACAATGCTTCGCAGACAGACGCGATTTAAACTGTATGATACAAGAATTAACAAGAACACGACCATTTAAAAATGAGACAATGCATGATTTTGGAACACGCCTTCAGGTATTACGAAGTCATTTAATCCAACGAATAGAAAACGACACCACCCTACAACGAGATGAAAAAATGTTTCAGTTTACGTATTGCGATAAAATAGCCTTAAATACATTTATTGCAGGATCCACTGGTGTCTTGAGAAATAACATGCACCTTGAGAAACCAGAGTCTCTCGAGGATGCAATTGCCTACATTGATAAATTTAATAATTTTGAAAAATTATATGGTAATTTTAGTAACAATTATCCACGTGATGATTCTTTCAAACAAAATAATATATTCCAGGAAGCAAATTATCAAAATCTACCAAATTATAATCAATGGAATTATCAACAGCCATATAGACAAAATAATCAAAACCAATGTTCCATGCGGAAACAATCATTTTGCTAATTATAACCAACACAAAAATTTTATTTCGGAAGAACTTTATATGAATTATTATGATCAAGAAGAGCAAGATTTAAATTTAAACCCCGTATACGATCCAGAATACGATCCAAATCAAGTTAATGAAACCGATATTTTAAAGCACTCGGTATATGAAAATAAAACTAATGAAAATCAAAAATTTTCGCGAACAAGCCTCGGAAATTCAGACAGTATAGAATTAAATTCAAACAACCCTTTGCCTTATATAGAAATTAAAAATCCAAAAATGAAATTACTTATTGATACAGGCACTAGTAGGTCATTTCTTCGACCTAGATTTGCAGAAAATTATTATCCCAAATGTATCTACCATAGTAATGTAGATATTACATCAGCATTCGCAAAGAGAACAATCGAATATCAAGCGAAAATTCCTGCGTTTGCAGAGTTCAGCAGTAATTATCATATTAAATTTATCTTATATGACTTCCATGAATTCTTTGACGGAATCTTAGGATTAAAAGATATCATGAATATGAATCTAAATATAGACTTTTCCAATGGCGTGCTATTTAATGACAATGTTGCCATTCCTATCAAATTCAGAATACCCGAAGATAAAAGGTTCGAGTTCACTATAAGGCCTTATGAAAAATTAATTAGGAATCTCCCAGTAACAATTCCTAATGGTGAAATATTAATAGATGAGCAAGAAGTAGGAAAATTACATGTACCCGAAATTTTAACAGTAGCAAAAAGAGGTTTCGCAAAAGTAGAAATAATAAATACCACGAAGAGACCCATTACAACAAATTTAATAAAAGCCCTTGTTGCGTACCCATTCTCCTATTTGGATAAGAATATTATTACTAGAAAACGAACAAAATTATCTCAAGAGCTTTTGGACAAAGTTAGAGTGTACAAGTACCCTTATTGTTATAAAATAGGAAGTAAACATAGTATTGAAGTACAACAGGAAGCTCCAAATCAGTCGAAAACCTATAAATATCTGGAAAAACATCCTGAAAATAATGAACATAAAAACAGTCAATTATCATATGAAAAATTTCTTATTCAATTTCAGCATAAACGAATAAATAGTGATAATATAACAGAAGAGAATGATAATTTATTCAATGCACCAACCAATTTTTCTCTCTGTCACTGTGTAAGTAAAGATTTCCATATGAATAAAGGCATCGCCCTGCAGTTCAAAATTAAATATAATAATGTTACAGAATTACTTTCACAAAATAAAAATGTTGGCCAAGTTGCTTGTATACGTAACCAAGACAGAATGCTTTACTACCTTATAACTAAAAATAATTTCTTTGATAAACCAACATACGAAAATGTATTTTCTTCATTATTGTCTTTAAAACTATTATGCTTACAAAACAGAGATAAACATATTGCCTTTCCGAAAATATCGTCAGGACTTGATAAATTAGATTGGAATCAAATTTATGAAATGATTAAATACGTATTCTCGAAATGCGATATACAAATAAAAATTTATACAAATCCACGAATTCCACAAAAAGTAACCAATCAATTAAATAACGAGAATCTTGATGAATTAGATCAAATAATACAAGATGCACTTGGAAAAATATTCACACTACCAGAAATCTCGGTAGAAGTGCACACACCTATTGAAAATTCAATATTATCAACCCCAATAACGGATAAAGATTTAAACCCCTATAAATGTCAGATAAGTTTGATTTGTAACGAAAATACGAAAAGAAAAACAACAGGTCTTAGAAATTTAATTAAGAAACAAAAAGGTCAAAAGGACTTAAATACAAATGAAGAGATTTACTTTAAGCCAAAATCTCGAGCTAAAATCAAGGAAGAATACCAGAAAATACCTAGGAAAATCATTGGACGCATTAAGAACAAAAATCCACGAAATAAACGCTTCTATCATAGGAGTCGAATAAAATAAAATGACAGCAGATAACGGTACGGAATTTAAAAATCATGACTGAGGAAACTTTCGTAAACTTCATAAAATTGAGTTACATTTTACTATTGCGAAAAATAATAATTCAAATTCACCAGTAGAACTATCTCACTCACTTATTGAACATTTTTGATGTTTTAGAGAAAATAACAAAGAATTATCAGTCAATCAGTTAATTAAACATTCTATTTTACCCTACAATAATTCAATTCATTTTATAACTAAATTTAACCCATTTGAAATAATTAAAAACGACGGTATATTATTACAGACAAATAAAGGTACATATCATGAAAGTATAGGACGAAAACCAAAAGTAAATCCAAATATCTTACAGGTACAAGAAAATGAAGTTTTGGATGACCCTGGTATACCTGGCATGTCGAATAGCGACAATTGATAGCAACGACGGAGAAATCAGCGTAACAAAGCTAAATAGCCTTATATTCCCCATTAGATTAGGAGCATGCAGAATAATTTATAGTAAGCATTCATTTATTCATTACTTAGATTTAAGCGAAATAGTCAGACAAGCAAATGCTTTGAACAATAACTTCATTCAAGTTAGACGGAGAGTCGTAAATGTAAACAGTTCAAACGAAAATCCTATCTCATATCACGGCCTAGTAAGCGGAATGTTAAGTAGAACATAATTCTTAACTCAAACGCTACAGAGGAAAATTGAAAATATTTCACCACACATCCGAGCAAAACGAGGATTATTTAACGGTATAGGTAAATTAAATAAATGGTTATTCGGAAACCTAGATTCTGACGATGGCGAAAAATATAATAAAGCAATAGAAATCTTACAAAGTAAACAAAAAGAAATTGTACACGAGGTCAACCTACAGGTGTCACTATATACAAGATTAATAAATCATTATAATAAATCATTAAATACACTCTGGCAAAATCAAATCAAGCTACAGAATAATTTGAGAAAGTTCCAATTGGTAATTAAAACTACAATAGAAACTTATGAAAATTACATCACTTTCCAAGGGACTATAAGTCAAATAAATTTAGATTGTCAAAATATGATATCTTTTATAGATAATATTGAAAATGCAATTTTATTCGCAAGATCCAATTCAATCCATCATTCAATTATTTCTAGCAGAGATTAAAGAAATGATAACTTATTTAACTAAAATATATGAATCGTCACAGATTCCAAAATTCAAAAATACTTTAACGTATTATCAATTATTAGGGACTCAGGTAACTTTCACAGAAACTAAAATTATATTTCCAATTCATATTCCAATCATGAGACCAAAAATCCTTGATTTTTATCACATTTACCCAGTTATCCAACATAATAAAATTTTTACCCCAACCTATCCCTATTTGGCACGAACGTCACAAGAAGCTTTAGCACAAAAAGAAGAATGTCCAACAATCGAAGACATCTACTATTGCAGAGATAACATAATCCTAGAAGACAACTGTACACTTCAATTACTCGATGGAATACCACCCAATCAATGTATTACCACCGATCTCACCTTTGAACAATCTATAATTGAACAAGTAACCAGAGACGAAGTACTTATTATACCGGCAAAATCGAACCGTATATTATCAAGATGTACAAGAGATCAATTTCTGGAAATCAACCATCCTTCTTTAATCAAGATTCCAAAGGATTGCGAAATATCAATTGACCATTTGAAATTCAAAAATAATGAACAAATTCGCCAAGGAACACCACTCATTCTACCAAAAGTGGAAATATCAGTAACAAGAAGCAGTAGCTTTCAAAGCTCAAATATATCGAACATAGACTTTGATAGCCTTTATGAAATAAATAATTTAGCGAAGCAGCTAACACCAATTGAAGAACCCAATATTCCGAACAAAATTTCGACTTCAATAACTTCAACAATTTTAATAATCGTCATTCTGCTAATAACTTCAATATTTTACATTTTATGGAAACAACGATCAACACCAAGGACCATAAAGGAAGAAATTGAACTACAAGAACCTCAAGAAGACGCCGAAGCAGCCGTCAACAGCCAACGCAAAAATAAATCCTTCATTTTTTCGACTTAGGGATGGAGGAGTTACATACCCATAAAATGCAGAGTATACATAATAATCTGCAAGGTTGCTCTGTTATTCTAAGAAACCTATTTTTAGACTATAGATAAGAAGTTTACATTATAACCATTGCATTAGCCTTCAATCACTTCTAAGCTTGCTCTTGAAGAGAACACATCTCTCTGCCATTTCATTTAGTATATAGTAACTTTACCATTATTGGAATAATTGAAATAAACAGTTTTTAAAAACCCTCTTGGTGTCTCACGATACATATCTACTGAAAAGAATTCTGGTTCATCAGTGTTGTACAGCGAATTTTATTGATTGATATAATGATTAAATAAATGTTAAAAACAAGTGCAATTGTCTATAAATGCTTGTTCGTTTTCTAAAAATATTTGGTAATCTCTTGATGATGGAATAACATCCAGGAACATTTGTGTCAAGTGAATATAGAAATCTGTCTATTTTCATCACTGGATTAATGAGTTGCGATATCCTAAGTTCTATTTGGCAATAGGAAATCGGTAAGTTCCTGACGCTGGGCGACGTAATTTATGAAAATTATCATAGGTCAATCTTTATCATATTCAGTCGGTTTTCACTTTGAAAACCTGAGTAGGTAAAGAATGGGTGTGCACCGTACACAATGACCTTGACCTTGAATAGATATTTAAGAGTGGGGGTAACTTAGTTGAGGGGCGTGCACCATACACAATGACCTTGAATATTTATCAGGAGTGGGGATAGTTTATTTTTCGATTGGTTTACCTTGAAAATAGAACAGACCTTGAGCATAATGACCTTGAGTGGGGATAGCTTATTTTTCGATTGATTGACCTTGAAAATAGAACAGACCTTGAGAGCATTATCCTTTAATATACCAGGAGTGGGCTCAAGTTTGATTTCAATTGGTCAATAGTGGTCTTGACATTTTTATTCCTACCTATTCTTTCTTTTATTTCAATTGGTCAATAGTGGCCTTGACATTTTTATCCTTACCCATTCTTTCTCAGTATATATTTTGCTTTCAGTGAATTTAAAGGTAGTTAGTGCGATGTATTTCAGATTTCAAAGTTCCGGTGATATAATTTTTACCGAAATAACGTACCAGAATCAGTAAGGTCATTATAATATTGGTTGTGATGAGTTCATCAGATTCGTTTCACATAAAGTTTTGTGTGCTCCATGTTTTGAAGCAAAGAAAGCTAAATGTATCATCGATGAAGAAACAATTGTGAGTTCGCATAATATCGACACCATAGTTGACAAAGAAAATTTAGTTCACTATATCAAGCTCTATGAACAAGAGTGTGCTATCTGTGAAAAGCCATTTATGCGTGTAACTGAAATAGATCCAAGAGACTGCAGTGGCTATAGTATGAAAACTGTGTAATCATGGAGCATACTGAGATTGTCTGGAAAATGAATTCACTGAAATACCAGTTGGAATACCATATTGAAAAGATGGATGGAAAAAATGAAAATCATTATCCTAGTATGGATTTCGAATTAACTGATCCTCACCTTGAAAACATAAGTAGGTGGGGGTTCGTCAATACTTGATTGCATCGAAAGCAATTTGCATGACTCACAGGTGGCCCATCTATATGCTTATTTTCATCAGGTCGATTATGATGTATGAAGCAGGGTAAATGGGTCTGTAATTTGAATGTTTCGATCAATGGTCTAGAAAGCCTATGATAAATGTTAAGAAGCTCATAGCAATTCAGTTTCTTAACTAAGTAGTAAACAGGAAAAAATCAAATCTTCTTCACTAAAGTCTTCAATTTTTTTCTCAATATATGCATGCTCCAACACAACTAGCTTCGACTTTGGAAATAAGTTAAACATAATTTTTTCTGATAATGCTATATTATTGAAGATCCATTTTTTCAGCTCTTCACTTAAACGTGCTAAATCTTCACAGCAAACACTCACTGAAATTTTATCACTGAGAAATGCATCACAAATAATTTTTGCCTCATTTACTGTATCCCTATCAGTTAATTCGAAATCCATACTAGGATAATGATTTTCATTTTTTCCATCCATCTTTTCAATATGGTATTTCAACAGGTATTTCAGTGAATTTATTTTCCAGACAATCTCAGTATGCTCCATGATTACACAGTTTTCATACTATAGCCAGTGCAGTCTCTTGGATCTATTTCGGTTACACGCACGAATGGCTTTTCACTACTGTATTTCGCTTTACACTACTCTTGTCCATATCCATTCCTATTTTCGTCATCAGGTCAGTGGCTTTTGGTTCCTCCCGGGCGTGACACACCTGGGCAGTGTCACTCTTCAACGCTAATTCGCTCCCCCAGAATCCCGGAGCTGCCTACTTTCGTAGGGCAGGATTCTTCAGCAACGCTGGTACCTGCCTGAGGTACTTCTGTTTTTAATTTAGCGCTCCATTTTCCATTTTTCGTTTGGGGGCAGTGAACCGCACACATCCCCCGGTCCGTATGGCATGCGTGGTCGTCGTCGTTAGAACCGTCCGATACACAAAGGGATAGACAAAAGAAAAGAAAAGAAAGAGAGAAAACAAACAAAACAAAATAATCGAGTGAAGGGGAGAATAATCGAAACACAATAGCAAAAAAAATAAAATAAAACTAACTGTGGCCGAAGTGAAAGAAAGTTTGGCGCAAAGAAAATAGTAAAAACAAAATAACAGCGAAAGGAAAGAAGGGGACAATTACACACGTATAACTTGCGTGACTGCCTTGTACTGAAGAATTTCGCCCTTCCTAATAGCACCTCCTAAGCTGGACCTATAGCCTGACAGTCGCGCTGTCGCTCTGTCTTACCCTCCGCACTTGCCGCCACTGCAGCTGACCACATAATAGGGAAAGGAAAAGGAGGGGAGGATAGGGAGTGTTGGAAGACTTGGAGTTCATTGGGAAACCTTCTAGCCCTCGGCAACCCTAATAGCGTCGAAGGCTGAAAACACAGGAAAAGTGTAAAGGAAAAGAGCTAAGTCTGGGAGTGGACTTAGCATAGGGAGCGGGCAGTCTTGGTTTTCTCTACTCATCCTAGGACCCTCCTCGGTACGAATACGTACCGACAAGGTTCCCAGGATTAATTGTAGATACTTAAGCCCCCACACCACGTCAAGGTGCTGCCCAAGCGGGGGAGCCATCATAACCATGAAACAATAGTCGATCAGATTTCAGTTCTACTTAAAATATATCTGCAATGCAGCTACTTTTTGTCACAAAAAAAGGAAAAATAAGTAGAATATGAGCAACAAATAGAGCAATTACCTTCCTGAATTGTTCATTAGAATATTTTTTATCATTGATTTTTTGTGAAGTCCAGTTCTGGGATGGAGAAGGTAGTCTACTTCCTGCTCCCTAGAAAAAAGGCGCATCATCTACTGAACAATCATAACATAAATTCAAAATAAACTCACACTTTGTGATCAAGTACCAATATTTCTTCTTCTAACATTGCTTGTGCACCCTAATCCCTGTATAATGAAGAAATGTATGAATAAATAAAAGACTACTTTCACACGATAGTAAAGATTCAAATTCAACTAATCATACGCAATGGAGTAGTTGTACTTCTTTTGTAAGAACTTATAGAATTTGAACCTCCATACGAATCCGTTTTGATACCTGACCTGTGATAATTGTTCATAAATAATTGAGTAGACTTTAAAAAGCATTTAAATTACCAATCATCTATCTTACCTGTGTACAGGTGGAACAGCTAGTTGAGTAAAACTTTTCGACCTTCTTAGACCTTGATTAGTATGAGAATCTCTTAAACATTCACTAGATAGAGTCCTCTTGAACTTAGGCAACGGAATATTTGATGAACTCGATATTTTGGAATTTTGCATTTTCGCTGTTCGTAATTATTTAATTTTTAATGAAATTTTCTTGAAAAATTCATGAAATATATCACTCTTCCAGAGCCACTCACAAATCACTAGTCAAATTCGATTCGAAGCACAAAACAGTTTAACCTTTAACGGTGCACCGTTAAGATGCCCTTTCTTAATAACCCATTTTAGTCGGTAGTCGCTGTCACTACTATTTGGAAATTGAATAGATTTCCTATGACGTCATTAACATTACAAATTCGAATATCAAAAGCTGATTTATCCAATCGGATAATTTACCATCGCCACAGTGTAAACAGGGATACTGAACTAATTTAGAGCTTACACAGTAGACGAAAAAAAAAACTCGTGAGCAACTCCGTCACTAAAGTCGTATTCTCCTCTCATTTTGTTCTTTGTACATACAAATTCTCAACCCCCTCAGTCAATTTGGTGGAGCTTAAGAGATGAACAAAGCTTGAATACCTGCAAAAACGCCTGAAATGTCCCCATAAAAATTAAGGTCGTGAGAAAATACATTAGAAATCCCTAAATAGCAACTTCTCTCTTAATTCCATATATATATATATATATATATATATATATATATATATATATATATATATATATATATATATATATATATATATATATATATATATACGTATTGATAAATGATAATATGGTAATGCACTGCGATATTGCTGTTTTTGGTTTTATCCTAACTTATATCTGTGACATTTATCACAGGTCAGGTATCAAAAAGGATTCGTATGGAGGTTCAAATTCTAATTTGGCATCTGGAAGTAAACTAAGCAGTTCTTACAAAAGAAGTACAACTACTCCATTGCGTATGGTTAGTTGAATTTGATTCTTTACTATCGTGTGAAAGTAGTCTTTTATTTATTTGTACATTTCTTCATTATACAGGGATTAGGGTGCACAAGCAATGTAAGAAGAATTATAGGTACTTCATCACAAAGTGTGAGTTTATTTTGAATTTATGTTATGATTGTTCAGTAGATGATGTGCGTTTATTCTAGGGAGCAGGAAGTAGACAACCTTCTCCATCCCAGAACTGGACCGCACAAAAATAAATGATAAAAAATATTCTAATGAACCATTCAGGTACAACAAGGTAATTGCTCTATATGTTGCTCATATTCTACTTATTTTCCTTTTTCTGTGACAAAAAGTAGCTGTATTGCAGATATATTTTATGTAGAACTGAAATCTGATCGATTATTGTTTCATGGTTATGATGGCTAGATAGTCTTCTTATGTTAATTTTTTTAATTGATCAAGAGCTGATTATAAACTAAAGTTGAAAATGTATCAATTTATCTATTTATAATACTTCTTTAGAAGTGAGGAAATACTATGGTGTATTTAGTAATTAGTGATGAATAAGTTCCTTGAGCTTGCTGATTTAGTATCCTAAGCCTCTAAAAGGCATCATCTTTTCATCGTTAAATGAATGTTGTATTTTTGGGTTATCTAAAGCTATAAAATAGTTGTTTTGTATACAATTCTCTGAAATTGCAGCTACATTCCCATTTTGGATGATTGATTTTTCATGTTCATCTAATCTGGTGCTGATGTTTGTCTAATAACTATAAACCCAGGTTCTGGGTGGCTACTGGGAGCGTCGGCAGGTGGCGGATAGCCGAACGACCTGCAGTCCTGGCTATGCTATCCACAGACACGCTGCCTGCAGGTTACCACCGAATAACCAATAAGGTGGCGCTGACCGACCCTCCAATCTAAGGTGTTATGGGAGCCGTGCCTATGGATGCATGGCGGTGCGAGAGCACCGTCGTTAACGGAGCCTCGAGGATACCGGGCGACCTCCTCGAGTAATAGCCTTGCCACGCCGTGCGGGGCTCCGGCGTGGTCGACTTTTCAATTCCCTAGCTTTTCGTGGGAACAACATGGGCAAGAAGGGAAAACCAAAATCGCGGGAAGTCACCGCAACCCAGGATGCTCAAGAGCGTCCTGGCACCTCTCGCACTCCGAGCTCTCCTCGGGAAGCAGAGAGGGAGAAACAAGGAAGAGAAGGAAAACGATCAGGAGGCAAGCACTCCAACTCTCCAGTAGCAATAGCTACCACAGTAAAAGTTACCAGGTGAACACTCATCACGCTAAGGGGGCATAAGCCGCCTTATCGAGGGTATTTTCCAGGGCAAACTTGGGAGTAGTGTTGATCCAAGAACCTTGGGTCAACAGGGGGCAGATCAGAGGACTGCCGAACAGAGAAGGTAAGGTAATCTGGGATGTCAGATGTGACAACACCAGAGCTTGCATCTGATCAGAAACGATATTAATTATATCTGTCTCTCAGAATTTATGACGAGGGACCTAATGCCGGTTCGGGCCAAGATTCGCACAGGGCACTCACCCCTCGACATAGTAATAGCCTCAGGATACTTTGCTGAAGACGGGCAAGCACCACCAGAGGAAGTACAGAGGCTATCCGACTACTGCAGCAGGAGCAATCTACCCCTCCTGCTAGGCTGCGATGCAAACGCGCACAACACCATCTGGGGCAGCACGGACAATAATCAAAGAGGTGAGCAACTGCTAGAATTTATACTCGCGGCTAACCTTAAGGTACTTAATGTTGGATGTGTCCCCACCTTTGTAACTAGGGCTAGACAAGAAGTATTAGATTTCACGCTCGACAGCCCGAGCATTAGTAGAATGGTAAGGAACTGGTGGGTTTCAGATGAACTATCTCTCTCCGACCATAGAATCATTATGTTCAACGTGGAAGGGCTTGTAACACAAACATCCTTCACTAGAAATCCTAGAAACACAGATTGGTAAAATACACCACCAATCCAAAATGTAACCTAGAACAGATCAAGTTCGACAGCAACAGTCATACCGAATTTGAGCAGACCCTAGAGGAAGTTAATGAGGCAATCATGGATGCATACGAATCTAGCTGCCCGATAAAAGAAAATAAATCACACAGTAGCACCATTTGGTGGAACAACCACCCGTCAAATCTAAGATCCGAAGTCCGCCGGCTATTCAACAAGGTAAAGCGGCACGGAGACTGGCAGGGATACACCGAAAGGCTGACAGAATATAATAAAGAAATGAGGAAAGCTAATAGAAGCAGCTTCAGGAGCTTCTGTGAGAGAATCTCATCAAGCCCCGCAGCAGCCAGATTGCACAAAACCATGGCAAGAGGCAGAGAGCAAGGACCAAAGTCACTCAGAATAACAAATGATAGCTACACAGAGGATGAAGCTCTCATCTTACTGGAGACGCACTTTCCAGATAGCATACATTTGAACCCGGAAGATCACGGGAAGCACCAGGCAGGACCAAACGAGAAGACTGGGAAGTAGCAAAAACCATATGCACTCCCCAGAGGCTGAAATGGGCAATTAACCCCTTCCAACCTTTCAAGTCATCGGAAATTGACGGCATATTTCCGGCCCTTTTGCGAAAAGGGCAGACGGAATTACTGCCGTTCATTATTAAAGCAGCCAGATTCAGTCTGGCGCTCGGGTACATACCGAGCACCTGGAGGAGAGCACGGGTAACCTTCATTCCCAAAGCAGGAAGGAAGAACCCCACCCTCCCGAAGTCATTCAGACTAATCTGTCTCACATCCTTCCTACTGAAGACACTGGAGAAGATGGTAGATAACAACATTAGAACCAAGATACTGGAGAGCGTGCCATTGCACCCCGGGCAGCATGCATACAGGGCGGGCAGATCAACGGAAAATGCTCTTTATGTGCTTACCGAAATCATCCAGAAATCACTTGAGTATAAAGAAATGGCCATTTGCGCCTTTTTAGATATAGAGGGGGCATTCGACAACACCTCTCACGAAGCAATAAAAAGGGCCCTAATGAACAAGGGAGTGGACAGAACCACATCCAGATGGATGTGCCAAATGATGGCTACAAGAACGGCCGAAACGAAGGTAGGCGAGAACACCTTTCGGATCAGTACAAACAGGGGATGCCCACAAGGAGGGGTACTATCACCTCTGATGTGGAGTCTTGTAGTGGACGAATTACTCGAAACACTGACCGGGAACGGAGTAACTTGCCTCGGCTATGCTGACGACATAGTCATCATGGCCAAAGGTAAATTCGAAGGAACCCTCTGCGACCTCATAGAAAGGGAGCTAGAGACTACCAGAAGATAGTGCCTCTCGGTGGGATTGAGAATTAACGCATCAAAAACCACAGTGGTACCCTTCACTAGAAGAACAAAGCTTCAGCACTTGAGGACTATTCGTCTCGACGGAGCAGAATTAGAATGGCAGCAAGTTGTGAAGTATCTAGGGCTCACCCTAGACTCAAAACTACTCTGAAAACATGCACGTAGAAGAGATCGCAAACAAGGCAAAATCATCACTGATGGTGTGCAGGAACATCGCAGGAAAAACGTCGGGCTGCAACTCATCAATACTGCGATGGATGTACACCATGATAGTGAGACCTATGATCACCTACGGAGCAGTAGTGAGGCATGGCAGAACCGAACACACCACAGCAAAGAAAACCTTGGAGAAAGTGCAAAGACTAGCATGTCTTTGTATAAAAGGGGCAATGAGATCGACTCCAACAGCAGCTCTAGAGGTAGTTCTGGGCTTCACTCCTCTCCACATCATAGTGGCGAGAACTGCTTGGGAAGCAAACCTCAGGTTGGCTAAAAGTGGACTCAAAGCTGCTGCACACAGTACAAGGGACTCAACCGTTACCGGAAGTGCACACCTTGCTGACCTCCCAACTGACGAAATTACCAGGATATTTAGTTTCAAGAAATTATTTCGAACGGAACTAAATACCAAGAAGGAATGGAGCATAGAATCCATTCGAGCACTTGTGAAGAATACCATAATATGGTATACGGATGGGTCTTAAACTCCCGAAGGAACTGGAGCAGGAGTCGTTGGGCCTCGTACCAAATACTCAGAACCCATGGGCCAGTTCCCCAGTATTTTTCAAGCGGAAATTCATGCCATAGAAAGGTGCATTCTGTTCAACCTCGATAGGAAATACCGGAACAAGGAAATTGCGATCCTCTCCGATAGCCAAGCAGCCATCAACTCAAAGATGGTTTGTGAATGCCTAGACAAACTAAACGATCTGGGCAGGAACAACAAAGTGATCCTCCTCTCGGTGCCGGGGCACGTCGGAGTGAAGGTTAATGAACAAGCAGACAACCTGGCACGAAAGGGTGCGTCAACGCCACTAGTCGGGCCAGAGCCTTTCTGCGGACTTGGAAAATCTTTCTTCCAAGAAGAACTCAATAAAGCTGAAGAAGCAATGAGAGCAACATACTGGCAAAGACTGCCAGGACTGAGGCAGGCCAAAGATCTCCTCGGAATGTTCAACCGAGCAAGATCGAAGACACTGATTAACCTCAGCAAAACTAGTCTAAAGACAATCACAGGATTTCTTACGGGGCATTGCAGACTCAAAGAACACCTAAGGAAGCTAGGTTTAGAGGGGGACAGCACCTGCAAGGAACGTCCAGAAACACCCCACCATATACTGATGGAGTGCTATGCTGTGCACCATGAAAGACTGAACACACTGGGATCATACCAGCTGACTGTCGAAGAAATACCACGAATAGACCCCCTTAAAATCATCAAATTCCTGAAGGTATTGAGGCTTGAGGGGCTGCTGTAAACGAGAACACATCGAGAAGCAGAAGCAGATGGGACACAATAGTTTTAATAAGGTCGCAGCGCATCGATCATCATCCACACCTACCAATACCAATACCAATAACTATAAAAAGCAGAACAGTCAATACATCTTATTTCATATACCCCAGATTTCTCAAAAACTGTTTGTCTATCCTTATTATTGACCAATAAGGAACAAATTACTTTTATTTTCAAATGTACAATTATAACCTCATTTCTCGATTGGTTTTTATATTTCATGAAATAGTGCCTTGAAAAGACGGTGTTGCGTGGGGGCTGCTCGAATAAACAACAAAACTTCCTACATCTTGAAGTTTAAAAATGATTCATCTTTCTTTCAGAGGGCATTAAATCCTTTGATATTAATTGATATCAATTGACTTTGCATAAATGTTCTATATATGTTATTAATTGATATCCATTGACCTTGTATATGTTCTAAATATGTTTGATATTCTTCCCTCTTGTTCGTCCATTCATGGGTAATATTTTCAGTAGATTTTCTATTATAGTAATGCCACTAAATACTATTCTCACCATAACTGCTAACTGTGATTTGTCTGTTATGTCTGTGGACTACTCTAGTTGTAATGAGAACCATTCACATACTTCCAAATAACTCTTTAACTGTACTGAGCTTGCACGTCTTTTGAAATATCGTATATTCTTTTTGTGTTGGTAGTATAACAAAACTAGAGCAACAAAATACTCTACCCATAACGAACCATGATTATTGCCAACCCGAGAAGAAATTTATAAGACATAGTGAAGTATTAGGTGTAGAATGTAGAAGGGGTATTTTTGTTGGAGGATCGGGGAAAGGAAAAACCAATACACTAATCAGTCTGTTATTGCATCCGAATGGTTTACGTTATTTTAATATTTATCTGTATTCAAATTCACTCCATCAACCCAAGTATCAATTTTTAAAAATTGTAATAAAACCGATAAAAGATATAAATTATTATGAATATGAAAATGGTGAATTCATAACACCGCCAAAAGATATGCATCCCTATTCAGTTGTTGTATTTGATGATGTAGTTTGTGATAATAAAAATATAATCAGAGATTACTTTTCATTCGGAAGACATTTTAATATTGATTGTTTTTATTTATGCCAAACTTATTCTGCTATACCAAAGCAGCTCATACAGGATAATGCTAATTTAGTTGTGGTATTTTCTCAAGATAGAACAAATCTAAAGCATATATATAATGATCATGTGAATGTCGATATTTCGTACGATGAATTTGTGAAGTTGTGTTCTGAATGTTGGAAAGTACCATATGGATTTTTGGTTATTGATATAGAAAGTGGTATTCACAATGGTCGTTATCGAAGAGGCTTTCACCACTACATTATATTATAAATATAAAACACTATAGTGATTCAACTCAGTATTAAATAATCAGCATAGATAAACTCTTGGCTTTAGAACTGGTAAAAGCTAGAAAAAATGTGAGAAAAAAACTACATGGATAGAGACACGATTTACACTTCTCAACTAAGATTTTCACGTTCGATTCAACCATTCACTCAACCCTTCGAAAGATTATTGACAGAAATTACAAATAGGAAAAGTAAGATGAAATCTGAAATTAAACCAGAAATTAAACCAGCAATAAAACCAGAAATAAAACCAGAATTGAAATTGAGGAAACATGTAGTTACACCAAAAACAGGGAATTTCGAATCAACTCCAAGAATAAGTACTATTTCACGAATGGTTGGTAGAGACGAGAATATCAACTATGAGCCTGATTATGAAGAACCCGTTGAAGAAGAACCTGAAGACGAACCGCAACAACTATCACAAGTTGAGTTGGAAAATATCGAAGCGTTGAAAAATGCTGATGTTTTCCGTGAATTTTTAGATCAATGGTCGGGGTTAGCAAGATTTTATATAGAGGAAATGATAACGGGTCCCTCCCCTGAAGAATTTGACCATAAATATGGTGTTCGTTAAAATCCAGAAGAATCAAAATTTTATATTGGGAACTCTGAAATAGACTTCATAAAAGATAAAGTTGTAATAGATCCTAAAGGTGATAATCCAATACCATATCATATCACTAAAGGCCTCATTGAATTATTATTCAAGAAAGAACGAGATCCATATAATACAACAGATTTGAAAAATTATCGTGATATTGTGAAAAAAAAGAATGCTGGGATATCTAGGAATGTTGGTAAAAAATATCAGGGTATTATAAAAAGAATTCGAAAGCCTGTAGTTAGGGGAAGAACTAGTCGAACTGTTTCTTCTCTGCCCAGTATGCTAAAAAGTCCTACATCTCTGTCTCCTGCCACACTGTCGCCAATATTTAAACAATCGAGAGGTGGTGTGTTGAAAAGTACACTTATGAAATCAAGTAGGCACACGAGAAAGAAATTAAATCTTCTCGAACTTAATAATGAAGATTTAGAATTCATACCATGGAAAAATCCAAATACTCTAGTTGAGAGATTAAAATTACTACTTCCATCTCAAACTGCTGGTAAAAATAGTCACTCTAATGAGATCAGTCATATTATAAATGAATTGAAAAATGCTAAAATAATATTATAAAATATTTACAAGAGTATGTCAGTGTTCAAAAGAAGACTGAAAAAGTATCATCAAAATGACACTTGATAAATTTTACAATCATATTTCGCAACACAATGACCCCTCACTAATTAATGAAGAAAAAAAACATTATTTACTTTATCTCCATCTCATAGGAACCCTGAATCGTATCACTAATATCTATAAATCGAGAACGAATACGAATGAATACATATTTCCATATGAAACTGCCGACGTTATATCTTTCGATAGTAATCCAACAGGTGGATTCATGATACTCATAAATGGAAAGCGTATCAAGAAGGATCAGTTATCATTACTGAAAAAAGGACATAAAATATCATTCCAAAACATCAGACTATCAAGAGATACTGATGAGTTTTTCGCCGAGTTCATTTTGAAATTGAACCTGGTATGGTAGTAATAAAACGAGATATTGTTAATGAGCTACATAGTCCTGTGAGAATTAATTTCCCCAAGAAGCGTGTAATAGTTAAAAGACTCTCAGATCTTTTTCAACCAGATTTAGTTGAAGTTATACCATATCCAAGATTTAATAAGGGTTTTAAGTATATACTGTTTGTGATAAATGTGTTCTCGAAATATATTTGGGCAATTCCGTTGAAGAATAAAAGTGCAAAAGATGTTACAATTGCAATGAATGAAATTTGAGAGAATTGAAGAATCCACCTGAAAATCTACAAACTGATTTTGATAAAGAATTTTACAATAAAAATTTTAAGGAATTGATGGAAAAATATAACATGAATCATTATAGTTCATACTCAAATTTGAAGAGTAGTGTTGTGGAAAGAGTTAATAGAACAATCAAATCGATTATGTGGAAAGAATTCAGCGTTCGTGGAAATTATAAGTGGATAGATATATTGAACGATATAGTACATCAATAAAATTCAACAAAACACACAACTAAAGATTGATGTTAACAGTGAAAATGAAAAAAAAATTCTGAATTCGGCTTATTCCCATCTCAAGGTAATAGACCCAAAAAAGAGTAAATATAAAGTTGGAGATTATGTTCGAGTGAGTAAAACTAGACAAGTTTTCGAAAAAGGTTACACACCCAATTGGTCAAATGAAATTTTTCAATTCGGAAGATACAATCAACATAGCCAAGAACTTACTTATTACGTGATTCTTCAAATGAAGATATCAAGGGTGGTTTCTACGAATTCGAACTGCTGAAAGTAAAACATCCTGATATTTATTTGGTAGAAAAAGTTCTGAGAAAAAAAGGAAACCAACTGTATGTGAAGTCTTTAGGTATGGGGAAGGAGCATAATTCCTGGATCAAGAAAAATGATTTACAATAAATTAATTCTGAAATACTCTTTATTATGTAAAGATATTGAGAAATAAATTTTTTTTTCACAATTTTGTTTAAAGTTCTCAAAGGATTAGGAGAGGTGTTGCTATTCCGTGGGCACCCCGATCGCCGGATTTAAATCCACTAGACTACTATTTTTGGAGCCTTATAAAAGACATAGTATACGCAACAGAAGTAGACAACGAGGAGGAGTTGTGGAACAAAATACGTGTGGCAAGGAATCAAATACGGCAAACCCATTTTGAAGTTTCGCAAGCTTCACATGCGATTACCCGTAGAACCCAAATATGCCTTCATGAGCAGGGCAACCTTTTCGAGCTTCTTATCTAAATGTTAGAATAAGTAAATCTCAAATAATTGTTCTTTAATCTTTAGTTTAGTGGTTCCCAAACTGGGGGCTACGGCATTTGGGGGGGTTTGAGGGGGCGAGAGCCTACAAATTTTGGGCTTTAAAATGACAAATTTCATATTTGACAAGTTCTAATAAAAAAGAAATATATTGGTTGCGCACTTCCAATGATAACACCAAGAATTGCCGACCTTGTTGAGAAAATGCAGCACCACACTTCGCATTAGACTAGAATCGTGATTTCAAATATCATATTTATAAGAAACCGTTATCAGGTCTTCACATTTGAAACGAAGAAGTTGTGGAACCTAGTTTATATGAAGTTTTGTATCTAGTTTTGGATAATAATAATAATAATAATAATAAGTTCTTTATTTCCAACAGGTATAAAACCCAATTACAGAAAATATTTAAATTATAGCTATATAGAAAAGAAATCAAACCACAGCGCCAGAGACAAAAAGAAAAAACTAATATGAACTAAATGAGACAATACAAAATTAATGCAAAAGTAATATCAACCAGTATCCCGAAAGCTGAAACTAAACCTAATACAAAAAATAATCTTATTTATTATTTCAATCAGTAGCAAGAACAATAACAAGAGAAAAGAAAATTACATAGTAAAAAATATAATAATTAAATAATATAAGATGTAACGGAAACACTACTTAGCTTAACTTAATTCAATTCAATTCAATCAGATTCAAATTCAACTTAAGTACATAACTCCTAACAATAGCTGCAAGTGAATCAAATTGAACGTCACATTCGCTCGCAACTGAATTGAATGTATGCCCCATGTACCAAATGGGAGATTGCATTAACAAGTTCGTCCTTGGAGTCTCTAGGTGGAATAGTTCCATATTACGGGAAGCTTGCCTCGGAACACGAAATCTCAGAGCAGACAAGAGTGAAGGGCAGTCAATACTGTTGTGCAGTAATTTATATAAAAATTTGAGACATAATATTTCTCTCCTACCCTGCAATGAAACCACATTGAATCGACTCAACAATGCTTCATGACTAACTCCTCTCGGTGGATAAACTTTGTCCTCCCTCCAAACCAAGAACTTCAAGAACCTTCTCTGAACAGCCTCAAGATGGTATTGATGACAAAAATAAATAGGATGCCAAATCATGCTACCATATTCCAACTTGCTACGTATAAGAGAATGAAAAAGACTTATAAAAGTTGAAGAGTTCTTGAAATACTTGCCATTGCGAATAATGAAACCATACATTCTCGAGGCAGATGAAACAAGCTGGGAGACGTGTGGAATAAAGGAGAATTTCTGATCAAACACCACACCAAGATCCCTCACCCTATCGAGACGAGAAAGTACCCGACCACCGACGGAATAATCAGACCTCAATATATCCACTTTCCTAGTGAAAGTCACAACATTACACTTTGACACATTCAAACTCAAAAAATTATCTTCACACCAACCGACAACATAATCTAATGCGTGCTGGAGTCGAGCACAGTCGTCAGGTGCACGAATCTGATAGTATAACTTCAAATCGTCCGCAAACATCAAATGCGGTGATTCAATATTATCCATTAAATCATTCACAAACAGTATAAATAACAGTGGCCCAAGATTCGATCCCTGAGGTATCCCAGAGGTGGGTATAAACTCAGACGACCTTATACCCTCCAACCGCACAAACTGACGACGGTCAATCAGGTAAGAATGAAACAGTTCAACAAGGCCATCGGAAAAACCAAATTTGTTGCGCAATTTCAATAAGAGGAGCTCATGATCAATCTTGTCAAAGGCCTTCTGAAAGTCTGTGTAAATCACATCAACCTGACCAGCGCAGTCGAGTACCTCGAATACATATTGAGAAAATATTACTAAATTGCTTGTACACGATCTCTTTGACATGAATCCATGCTGCTCAATCTTGATATGGTTCCTGACGGATGGATAAATAATATTATATATAACAATTTCAAAAATCTTAGAAAAATTGGATAAAATAGAGATTGGTCTATAGTTATTCACAATAGAAGGATCTCCTTTATTCAAAACAGGTATGATCTTCGCCAGTTTCCAAATTGTAGGAAATGTGGCTCTGCTTATGATAAGGTTGAATATATGAGTCAATGGACCAGAAAGTGCATAAATACAATCCTTTACAATAAAACTTGGTATTTCATCAGGACCAGACGTGAGCTTATTAGAGAGTTTCTTGGCAGCAACAATAATCTGACTTCGTGTTATCAAATTAATACATATAGCATCCTGATCGCCAGAATCATTCACATAACATGCATCACGATTCACAACAGGATCATATACCGAACTGAAATACTCAGCAAAGGCGTTCGCGATAGATACAGGTTCATCATATGTTACCACGCCATCCCTCATCTCACCTGGGATTCTAGAGATACCTTTCTTCTCATTGATAAAAGACCAAAAAGAAGAGGGATCCTGTACGATTTTATTTTCCGAGCTCTGTATGAAGTTTTTATAAGCCAAGTCAATATCATGTTTAATGACTTTTCTCAAACTTTTGTATCTTGTCAAATATAATTCACTGCCATACTTCCTGAAGTTACTCAGTGAAGTTTCTTTGGATGTAGAATACGTATTAAAATATTGACGTCTAAATTCGGGACAACAATCAATTCGTAATGAAATATTCAAATGCATTTTTCTCGAAAATGCTGCTTTCTAGCGAAGTATGAGAAGAGTACCTTATTCGTACAAAAAGCTTTATATTTCCGAATTTTGAAGTCAAAATCACTAAAAATGAACCAGCAAAAAATTTGGGTCAAATTTTTCGCCAATGCCCCGCTGCACTACGCACTCCTGAAAATATTGCAATACTTACTTTTAATATATTGAGTAGAGCGTGAAAAGTTTCGTAACTGTACCAAATTTCATCCAATTACCTTCACAGGTTTCGAAAATATTTACAAAAAAACAACATTAGGTCTTCACCTTTAACACCCTGTATCTTAAAAAAAGAAAAAAGTTGAGGATCCTAGTTTATATGAACTTTTATCTCTATTTTTTGAAGTAGAATACGTGGTTGAAATATTGACGTCCAATTTCGGGAAACCCTGCATATATATATATATATATATATATATATATATATATTATATATATATATATATATATATATATATATATATATATATTTATATATATATATATATATATATATATATATATATATATATATATATATATATATATATACGAAAAAAGGGAATTGTCGGGTATTGCAGTCAGAAACAAAAGAACACTGGTAAACTCTTTTTTTCAGGTCAAGCTTTCGAGATATTTTATTTTCTCTTCATCAGGAACACTGGTATAAACAAAGAAAACTAAAATTACAATCAGTTACATGCTATAAAACATCAAGTACTTACGAAAAGTGAGGTTGCAAAAGAAGCCGGCAACATTCACATAAACACAACTTTTTACAAAATACATATCAACAAAAGGTGGCCAAGGACAGGACTCAACATTATGGAAGATAATTTATTTACATCACGTATAAAAATAGAAACCCGTTGAATCTCTTTAGTTCAAATGAGAACATGTCTGCTAAATAAAAACAAATGATGAACTCGAAGATTGAAATTTGACAATACCAAAGAATGACAGTGTGTGACAACAAGGAGAAGAGAAAATAAAATATCTCGAAAGCTCGAACTGAAAAAAAGAGTGTACCAGTGTTCTTTTGTTTCTGACTGCAATACCCGACAATTCCCTTTCTTCGTTTCTTAACTTGCCAGTCGAGCTAACCTTCTCTAAAATATATATATATATATATATATATATATATATATATATATATATATATATATATATATATATATATATATATATATATAAAATTTTGTCTTTTTGATAATTATTAGCAATAACAGGCTTGGTGAATCTCAAAAAACTCGATTTTATTGAAAAGTTGACGTTTCGCCACGAGATTCGTGGCTCTTTCCAAAACTTTTGAAATATTGAAATTTCTTTGATATTTATTGATTTGAAAAAATTTGAATAGTTAAAAAAGACAAATATGTTTCATCAAAAATTTTTTCGGCTGTGGCCGTTCTGTTATTTATTACGTGCTATTCAGTCCCATATTAACATTCAAATATGTTATTATTAGATGGTAAGGGAAACCACAGAAATCTTTACCCACGTAATAATCGAAATAAGTTTAAATTATTTTGATTTTGAAAGTGAAAGAATAGGTTACTATTTATCTTGTTTTCAAAAATTTCTCATTGCGGCTGTGGCCGTCTTCAGTTATTAATTACGTGCTATTTAGTCAAATACCAACAGTCAGGTCTGTTGATATTAGATGGAAAGGGAACCACAGAAACCTTCGCCCACGTAATGTACAAAATAGGTTTAAAATATTTGAATTTTGGATTTATCTTCAAAAATATTACTTCTAATTTTGGAGAAGGTTTCTGTGGTTCTCTTTCCATCTAATATCAATAGACCTGACTGTTGATCTGGACTAAATAGCACGTAATTAATAACTGAAGACGGCCACAGCCATAATAAAAAAAATTTGAAAGAAAGATAAACAGTACCCTATTCTTTGAATCAATCATTGCCCAAATTGTAGTGAATGATATGCTGGAAAGGATAAGCGAGATGCTACCCTTTCATCTTCCTTTTTGTAAGAAGTTCATGGACGATGTTATTACGGCTATACCCAAAGAATATATATGGAGATGATATCCGAAACTATAAACTCGGTGCATAATAAGATCCAATTTACTATTGAGGATGAAAAAGAAAACTCGGTACCCTTCCTAGATATGAGGGTCATAAAAAAGGTTGACAACTTTGTGGTTACTGACTGGTATGTGAAGCCAATGGCTTCACAAAGATATATGCACTACTTATCATATCACCCTTTCAAAATTAAACTTAATATCATCAATCATTTGAAAACAAGAGTGCCAAAAGTCTCACATCCCTTATTCGAAGAAAAGAACTTGACAAAACTGTGTGAAATAATCATTCAAAATGGCTATCCTGATAAACTCATAAAAAAGATGATCTACAGCAATCCAAATCTACAAGAACAAGAAGCTAAAACAGAAAATCAGAACAGGTAAAAACTATTTGTCACATTGCCTTATATAAAGTCTCTCTCAAACAATATGAAGAAGACTCTTCCAGAGGGATAGATAATGATAGCAACTAGGAATGTTTAACCCATCAGGAAAATACACAGTAATTTAAAGGATTGAACACAAACCCTCAATAAGAGTGAGATATATAGGATTCCGAGTGGTCACTGTAATGCACACTACATTGGCCAGACTAGGACGACATTGAAATAACGACTGACCTTACATAAGAGTAACATAAAGTATAGAAAGGAAAGTTGTGCCCTAACCAGACATTCTATTGAAGCAGGACACATACCAGACTACAATGGGGTAGATACAGAGATCAATCTGCGAGAAACATTACTTCTAGAGATGATTAGTATTACTCAGGATGAGAAGGCATTAAATTCGATGAAGTACATAGACTCTTTGAGCTCTGTGTATGCCCTATTAATAGAAATTGATAAAAATCAAATTAATGAAAGACATTTGAATAGAAACAGTCACCTGACTGATAATTCGGCTAATCGGCTTGATCATCTGACATGGAGGCGGAGCTTAGGTGATAACGTCAAAACATGGCGTCTCAAAACCAACTTTTAATACGAGTTACATGAGAGATTTCAAAGTTTTTTGAGTTTTTTCTATAACAGTGTTTCGAGTGAAAGTGTGGAGTTATATGGTGAAAATTTACTCTAGCGAAAACACAGAGAAGGTGATAGGCTGAAAAGATCCAAATTCATAATGAAATGTGGGAAAAATGAAGTGAATTCGAGGCCCTGGTATCGTCAACTTTACTGCTTTTTGTTTATCTATGTATTTTGATTTGATTTAATTTGATTTATAAAATACCTAGTCTAAATCAACTGAATATGTTTAAGTGATATGAAACTAGTAATTCAATCTTTTTTATGTAGGAAGTTTATAATCGGCTAGATATGATGGGCAATTATCAATAGACATATTTCAAAACTTTTTAGTGATGATTCTTTATCAAACTGTGAAATTTTTGTTATTATTTGACATTTAATTATTTACGAAAGAACTTTGGACAGAATATATATAAAATTTCAGGAAAAACATTTATTTAGTAGTATGCATAGATTCAATGAGAAATCATAATGTTCATATAACCAAATGTGGTTTTCATAATAAAACACCATCAATCATAATATAACTCAAAATATATTAATAATGTATATGCAAAGAAAAACTTTTTCATTTCGTATGTATTCTTATTAAATCTAACTTCAATCTAATAACCATCATAAACATAAATTTGTTACTCCATCATTTCACTTAATCTTCCATGAATTTGTCATCTTCTAAGATCGGAGAAGACATATTTATCGTAACACATATCACTGTAAAAATTTCTTCTAATAATACCAATAAATATTTAGGTAACACAGATTCAACAATTTTAAATGTTTTGGCTGCAGCATCTTCATTAATAATGGGAACTAATCTGAGTTTTAATCAATTTTTTTGTGAAATGCAAAGAACACACCATCATTCTTGAGTTGTGTGATTCTTTTTAAGATTGATTTTCCATACCTTCAATAAATCAATCTTTTCCTTTTCTCCAAAATGATTTTCTCTCGATACAAAATATTTGAATGGCTTCGGAAACCGATGTATATGCTTTGGAATTACAATTTTTCACGCAACAACACTCTTTAAACTTGCCGATTCTACGTTTTGTAAAATTAACACTTTCCATTATTGACCTTTTGCGACCTTATTTTCAAGAAATCGAAAACCTGACATGCTATTGCATATAATGACGTTGGATATAAAAACTTCATCCATCTGGCTGGCAGAGTTCGCCAGCTGACATGTCAGATCCCAATACCTAAAACAAATGCAAATAATAACTATGTTGCTAACAACGAATAAGAAAGGGTAGTTGTAGGAGGAGAAAATTGAATACCAGGGTTTAACTGCTTTGCATTCCTTCATTTTGGAGTTTTTGTGTTACCATTTTAGTCTTTTATCATATATATGTTAACCGTATCCCTATACATCCCCTAAGCACCCCATTATTTGTTACGTCAGGACGGACGAGAGGTATGAAGCGGACATGCGCGTTACCAATTCAGCAGTAGGGAACTACTGCGCACAAACGAACAGTCATCGAGTATGCTTAAACGTATGAACAAGTTGTTAACGTATGGAGCAATAAACGGAATTGGTCTAAATAGTTATTGTTATTTGTGTAAATCAACCCCAGTATTTAACATCAGAAGTGGGATTATCCCGTGTTTCACCCTGTGGCCATAAAATATCATGAATAAGATTAATACTATATAGTTAAAATGGAATATGAAACTCATATTCGTCATGATAGTGAAGTGTCTGAGCAATGTGTTGTGGCTGATGAGGAAGATATCGGTTCAGTAAGTCCAAAACTAACAAAATTACAATGGCAAGAAACCTTAGTTAACTTGGTAGCGAGCCTGAACAACAATTGTTAGAATTGACTCGTCAGTCCAAGATGGCGACCTCGACGTGTTATACGCCAACGCCTAGTATATCTAGAACAGATAGAATCACTGCGCAGCCGTTGATGTCGACACTAGCACTCACATCATTTAAACTAACCAGCTACGACCCTGACAAAAGCTTTCTGTAATGACTTAATTGTTGCTTTTCCCGAGAAAGAAACGCTAACAAGTCGAAATTGTGAGTCACTAACCGAGCTCGGTAACCAGAAATTACTCAGCATCAGCAGATTCTATGATAGCTTGGAGTGAAATTCTTAGCATGTTTGACATAAACTAAACAGTGAGATTAAACCCAATATAAAAAGTACATGCACTTTCGGCTCTCGGAACGAACGTTGTTCAAACTATTGGGAGTTCTGATTCAATAGCTGTACTGCCGACCCTGACCCTAGAAATATACTTTATGGTTATTTCCGATATTGTTATGCCAAGCGATATCCATCTTATTATGGGATGGGAAGTGATTAGACGACTTTGCCTTAGAATTGATAAAAATGCGATGTGCTTGATCTACATAATAACGAGCTTGCCATCGAAAAAGTGTTTACTATAAAGAACGTTCCTGTTAAAATAAATCATATTGAGAGTGTTATGCTTATAATCTTCAACTTCAATGACAGAATACTCACCAAAAGTACTTCAGTTTGGAATAATTCCTAGACTAGCGACTACATAGCTGTTTTTGGGTGACACACTGCCAACTAATAATATTATTGACCCAAATAAGGATGTCGCAGATGCCCGAATAAAATAAGAAACAGTAGAAACCATCCAGCTCAGCAATTTGACTCTACACTACCTCGAGCCAACTTGTTTACAGCAGGTGACCTTGTCGCTGCAGAATATTCTTAGTTTGCCGGCGGAGGGAAATTAAGGGACAAATATCAAGGGCCTTACACTGTTCGTACTCTAGTAACGAAAGATAGATATGTGCTACATAAACAAGGTCGACAGATGACGGTAGCTGCTCATGAGTAATTACGATCGTGGCCTGCCACAACATAAACAGAGTAAGATTAGTGATGTTTGTATGTTAACACTTTTATGATTTTTGTTGAATTGAATTGATTTGCTGGATGATTCGTTTTGAATAATTTATTGG
Source organism: Cynegetis impunctata (assembly GCA_030704885.1). Classification (NCBI taxonomy): domain Eukaryota; kingdom Metazoa; phylum Arthropoda; class Insecta; order Coleoptera; family Coccinellidae; genus Cynegetis; species Cynegetis impunctata. Next base: position 68,328 of record JARQZK010004498.1, on the reverse strand, counting down.
TTACGTGAATGATTGCAATGCTGCCTAAAGTTTATTGAATGCAATGTAATACAGATGAATTACATTTATTATTGTTTTCTTTTCTTTTCGATATCATGCATGTTGAAAGATAAAAAAATGGATTAGTAGTGAATCCACTAGGTTAAATCAAAATGAGGTATCATTAAATAATTTATAAAAAAGTAGGAGGTGGCGAGCCCACTCCGCTTAAATAAAAAGAGGAACTTGACGATCTCACGTTGCCTTATATGTTTGTGGCGATCACAAGGACATGAAATGAAACATTAAGTAATTTACAAATAACCATTAAATAGTTTAAAAATGAGTAGGAGGTGGCGATCCCACTCTGCTTGAATGAAAGGAGGATCGTGACATCCTCACGTTGCCTTATATGTTAGTGGCGATCACACAGACATGAAATATACCATTAAATAATTTATAAGAAAAGTAAGAGGTGGCGACCCCACTCCGCTTGAATAAAAAGAGGAACTTGACGATCTCACGTTGGCTTATATGTTTGTGGCAATCACACAAGCATGAAATAGTGGCAGTACCACTAGGTTTAAAAAGTGTAGTAACAGTATGTTTTAAAGGTAGTAGGTACCATTACATTACAGCAATGAATAGAAAATGTTATATTATATAGTAAAACTCTGATATAAGTTGAAGTATGCAGAAGATATCAGTATGTTATGAAGGTAGTAGGTACCATTACATTACCTACATAATTTGTGGCTATGAATTAAATGTTGTATTATATAGTGAAACTCTATGAAAACTTTGACTGAGAAGATGAAGTTGTAGAAGTGGCAATATCACTCGACATTAAAAAAAATTAATATTTGCTTTGATTATAACGAAAATTCTGTTTCGTACTTTGTGCTTACAGATGGACACAGTGCGAGGACGCACTAATCACAGGATGGCCGTGTTAACGGCATCCCTATACATCCCCTAATTTGTTACGTCAGGACGGACGAGTGGTATGAAGCGGACTAGAGCGTTACCAATTCAGCAGTAGGGAACTACTGCGCACAAAGGAACAGTCATCGAGTATGCTTGAACGTATGAACAAGTTGTTAACGTATGGAGCAATAATCGGAATTGGTCTAAATAGTTATTGTTATTTGTGTAAATCAACCCCAGTATTCAACATATATATATATATATATATATATATATATATATATATATATATATATATATATATATATATATATATATATGTTATATCGTATGTTTTCTCGGCTGGTGGAATGAATCAGAGAAAGATTCCGGGGTTCAATCCGATTTCGGAAGTTTTGTTGGCGCTGAGAAGCACCGTTTGTTTCACGACGTTTCGCCAAAATCTCATTTGGCATTTTCAAGTGCTGCTGTACGTCTGGTGACTCGACGGCAACTACTGTTCGCCTCTGCTTGTAGCTCGGTTTTATTGGCATTGGCTGGTCTCGTTTCCTGATTGGCCGGTTCGCTGCATAGGCTCCGCCCCCTCACTTCTTGACTTTCTTCCTCGATGTTAGTTTTTACGTCTTGTGTTGTTTGATCCGTTTTCGTGTTTTTTAAAATTATTTTCCAAGTCAGTGGAATATTTAGAGCATCGTCTCGTTTGTTTAGGTGTCCGGATTTTCTCTAGAAATAGAAATCGGATTGAACCCCGGAATCTTTCTCTGATATATATATATATATATATATATATATATGTTTTTTTAAATTATTGATCATGAAACAGACAAAATTTAAATTCATCTTTGCATTTTCACTTTCTTTTCGTTCTTGGTGAGATATAGGTTATGTTAACTCAATTAAGGCTAAATTATGACATATCACATTATTATGATTATTATTGTTTATGTCCAAGAGTTTTACGTTTGGGTTCGCAGACCGAGGTTAGACCGGACGAAGAAAATTATGTTTAAGTCACTGCCGTACAGGTACTGGCAAGAGCTATCTATGTCTATGTTCGCCGCCATCGTAAATTTATTAAAATGGAATTTCAGAGCTTTCAAACAAATAATTCTTGAATAGAAGATAAAATATAGTTAATAATTAATATTCTTTCGATTTACCTTCCGACTGTGACATCCGTTAATGCGAACTAATGAAAATAATTTAATTAACATCTTTGAATGCATTCACAAATTCGTGGGTAACTCCTTTGTAAACCAAAACATTTTTGTTTCACCAACTCGTTTTTTGTAGCATCTCCTGAAGAAGGGAATAATAAATTCAGAAAGCTTGAGATAAAGGAATAAAGTGTACACTTATTTCACCCAGACTGCAATCCCAAATACTAATTTAGGTGTATATATATATAATATATATATATATATATATATATATATATATATATATATATATATATATATATATATATATATATATATATATATATATATATTGCTCAGTATCAATTGTTTGTTTATGACATTGGTATCGATAATTTTTTTGGTACGTTTTTCCCTTCCTCCTTTCCATATGTGACTGAACAGAACGCAGATATTATTTTATTTTTCACTTGTATATCATATGTTTATTTCACCTTGGATACGGTTGCTATAAACACTCATTATGCCCTAGGCCATTACGCCCGCATTTGCGGGCATAATGGATTTAAAACGCCCGCTTATTGTACTAGGAGAAATGAAGCAAATTTCATTGATTAAATACTTCATAATCCTCATCGTATCCGACTGTGGATTTCTGCGGCAATTAATTATTCGCAGTTTTGGCTGCATTTTCTATGATTTTCTTGGGTAAATTCATTTTTATTTTCATTATTTCTATAAGACTACACAAAGAAAGCAGCAATGACATTCACTGAATATGATGACAAAAATATTCACAAACGTCAAACTATCAACAAATGACATGCCTACTATGAGAAGGAAAATGGATAGGAGCAATGAAACGATTTTAAAATCGCTTTTTCATCATAATATAATAATTTTTTCGTGAAAAATAAAATCTTGTATGCACCGCGTGCGTTACTAGATCCTTATGCCCATCGGGCAACATTCATCCCTCAGGCCGAATGTTTCCCTCAGGGCATAAGGATCTGTATAACGCACTTGGTACATAAATAACTAATTAATGAGATGGGCGAGTTCGAACGCGGACGAAAAGTTACCTGCGTTCAAAAAGAATTAAGAGTGTTTTACCTCTTCAAAGAGCGGTGACGGTGAATAAGACGAAAGAATAGAGTACCCCTTTGAAGCGGAAGAAGATTAACGAGGTTCCAGTGAAGTAAATTATCAAACAAGAGAATTTAATGTCAGTCCTTTTCCTCTAAGGATTTACCATATTTATTACCGATCAGATTGTTGAAACAAAACATTGGTAGCAGAGCATAGTTTCCTTCATTTTATCCATATTATTTTAATTGCATCTCCCAATCTGATTGTTTGAGAACCTGATTCAGCGATCTTTCGACACAAAAAAAAAGTTGATTCTTATGATAACGATTTCTTTACGCCTGTCACGAATATCAACGATCGTTTCTTTCTTTTCACTTTGTGGGAATATTTGTCGCATATCTTCAATATCATTATGTCAAATCCAACTAACTCGAGCATTTTATAATAAATTGACATGATATCTAAGTTACCGAATAAACTTGGGCAGTTTAAGGTTAGAATTGCGCACATTCATGAAGTACAGATTGAGTTTTCAGGAGTCTTAGATAGATTGCAAATTTTTTCGGAAACGTATGACAAATATCGAATTGATATCATTAGCCTAGAATCTACTCTTGATTCTTTATATTATGAAGTTACAGCACATGATGGCACATAAAATGCGTCGCAACCTGAGGTTTCTATCACTTCTGGAAATCCATCAAAACGTGAATTATCTTTACGAAACATACAATTGCCGAAATTTGACGGAAAAGTTGAAGAATCTCCTGCGTTTATTAATTCAATATATATTCAATTGGATCTAATTATATTTATATATATATATATATATATATATATATATATATATATGTATATGTATATATATATATGTATATATATATATATATATATATATAATATCTATATATATATATATATATATATATATATATATATATGTATGTATATACTCATATATATATAAATATATATCGCTCACCGGCTACAATAGTGGCTTATCGCAAAAAATATAAAACACGTTAAGACCATGTAAAATAATTTGAAATTTGATGAAGTTTCATCCATCAATACTGGTATAAAATTATTTCAGATAACCTTTTTGAGGTGGCGCTTGTGCCACTACGGCAGAGCTGTGCCAAAGCATTGTGCTTTGTGCTCGTGAAAGCACTCGGAGCTCGTTTGTGCTCCCAAGCACTGTGCTTCCGAGCCCTTTTCGAAAGCAGTGCTTAGTGCTTAGTAATTGAAGTCCTTCAACAAATGGCTTTGTGCTTAGTAATCCCAAAAGTGCTCCCGAGCACTGAAGTGCTCCCAAGCACTTCTGCGGATTACTAAGCACTAAGCCCTGAGCCAAACTTGTCGTAACACGAATATGCGTATGCGGCGGCGCTATGATCGTGTGTTGATATCATTCCAGTGATAAACATCTCACGTTAGTGTTCAGAGTTAGTGCGCAGTTGCATAGACCAGGGATTTTTAATATGAAATAATGAATCTTTCAATACTCTGTGCTTTCCATAAGGGCTTCTCCTATTTGATATATTAATCATCACTTAGGTGATTAAATACTAATACTAAGATTCTACACAGGTCCCTCAGATTTCAATCCCGAGGGACGTAAGTCCCCCTCCGTACAATGTACGATTTTTCTGAGAATTTAGTGAAATTCCAATATTCAATTGGATCTTTCCCTGAACCTCTCTTCGAGCAAAATGACGTGCGGGACAATGAAATCTACTGAACCCCATTGAAAATTTTCTGCTTTTTTCAAATATCTCAATCAAATCCCAAAATTTTAATATAGAGGGTGTTGAATCTCCGCTTGGAAGAATAATTTTCAAATACGGACCTGGAATTTTCTGGAAATTTAAATATAAATCGGTCGACCTGTGGAAGTGAATCAAACGTTCCAAATATCAACCGACTATGCTGATTGGTTCAAAAGTTATGAGGAATTGGAATTTTTGGTGAATACATAAACTCGGTTATGGAATTGATTAGACCTATCATATATCGATTTTTTTGGACTCGCCTAGGATAGCTCTAGCTCAGGTTATCGTAGGTATGTTCATTTACCAATGAAACACCCTGTATAATTCTGTTCCAGCTCATAGTGAGCATCGAATTTGTAACACCCTGTGCATCTCTTCTCACCCGTCAATAATCTCATACTCATATGCCAGCTTACAATTTCTTTACCGATTAAAATAACCTCAATTTCAACAATTCCTAAAAAAGTACTTAGGTTTTAGTGCTCGAAATGTCAAATTACTTTCACAAAGTGCTTAGTAATCGCAAGCCTTTTGTAAAAATAAGTGCTTAGTGCTCGAGACCGGGAGACTTTTTTTCAAGTGCTTAGTGCTTAGTGCTCGAAGCACTATTCTTCAGTGCTCGTCACAGCTCTGCACTACGGGTTGCCAAGTACTAAGCTTCTTAAGTTGCATCAATATCGGCATATTTTCAGTGTTCCGTTGATTCTGCTCAGTAACGCTTCGTAGTCCTTGAGCAATAGTGACACATCAAAGAAGTAGCAAAGATTTGTTTCAGCATTAGTGGTACATTTTGAGTTATTCCACTATAGATTTGTTTTTTGACTGTTTTAGTCGAATGTGCCAGTGTAGTTGACACGTTGTGCTTATATATTTGATTGAATGCCGATATTGACTGCACTTTCAATTTAATATTTTATTAGTTGGGCTGGTGTCTGTGCGTAATTTTTTGATTTGGTTTCGTACAATATGGAAAGCAATATGGTCGGAAGAGGTGCCAGGGAAGAGAAGGTGCTGTCATTGATTGGAATGAGGTAATAAGTTTTAATTCAATAAAATATTGGTGTGAGAATATTGAAAATTCACAATCAAATTTCATAGATTAGATAATATTGAACGAGGCAAAGACATACATTGGAAAGTAAGCAGTCTCAGTGGAGACTCGAATCCTCAATTAGATACGGAAAAATCCGATAGTGATAATTATTCTTCAAACTTTTTAGTGATGGGTATAATCATGGAACTCGGTGGGTATCACAAGTTTTCCGATTGATTTGAAATTTGGCAGGTGTACATAATTCCGGTGACAATACATTAGACATAATTTTTTCCTTTTAAGTGCAATTGTATTAAAGCTGTATTCGAAAATATTTTTTTTTTATAGATCAACATGAAAAACCAGCTTTTAACGAAGAACCAGTTTCCAACGTAGATCAACATACTATTATAAGTGCTGATGACGATATGGGCCTTGATATCCAAAGTGCTCAAAATACCACTGTTAATGACAATATGGATTTCGCAGCACAATGTATTATACCTAGTGGTAAGCTGAGGCTCTTCTCTCTTTTTAGATATTATAATTGGTCAAGTAATGTAAATTTCAGACAACACCAAGCAGAATGACAGGAATGAACAATTTTCATCAAGAGATTCTTCCGATGGCGAAGAACCTTCTTCATCAGATTACTCGGTCCAAGATCCAAATTATGCTAACGATTCATCTTCACCATCATCAAGTTCAGACTCATCTGACAATAATGAAGTTGAAACGAAGGACACAGTTAGTCTACCAGTCGAACCAGATGAAAAACGAGAAACAGAAAAGTAGTCCCTGCCGAATGGAAAAAGTTTACAACCAAGCGTCTAAGAAACACTGGCGAAGCCTACAAAACGTTAGGAAAGGGATTAACAGTTTCAGAACGACAAATGAAACCACCGTGTGACGATTCTAAGTGCAAACAAAAATGCAGCACTAAATTCACAGAAGAAGAAAGGTTAGTCCTATTTAAAAACAACTGGGACACGGGTGGCATGGGCAGAACTGCAAACCACTTATTCTTTTTTCTTGAAATACGGCAAGAAATTGAGAGTTTATAAATATTTTTTCATTGCAACACTAAGAATTATTGGGCGCTGTATCCGAACAATAAAGATGAAAATCAAAAATTTTACTATAGCCAAAGATAACACAGAAAAACATTCTTACCATGAAGGAGTTTCCAAGGATATAGAAGAAGGTGTTCGATCCCACATTTCCGCTAAACCAACTATTCAGAGCCATTATATACTGGCACCTTCCGAAAAACTTCATATAGACGGAAGTAGTAGAATGACTCAGTAACATCGTGATTATGAAGCCGAATGCGAGAATCAGGAAAAACTTTTTGCTAATTTCACTATGTACAGAAACATCTTCAACCATGGGTTCAATATAGCCTTCTTCCTTCCTGAAAAGGATCAATGCCAAGCCTGCGTCCCCTATAAAAATTCAACAGTAAAACACTGAATGGACAAGTATCCTCTTCCTACTATAGAAAACAAAGATGTTTCTAGTTTTTTATTAAAAAATATGGTTTTGAAGCTATAACATGAACTTGTATTTTTTCTCAAAGACCACCCTGCATATTTCTACATATTCCTGTTCGAAATTAAATTTTTTTTTTCAGTTACAGTTCAGCTGTAAATACTTGCGAGCGCGTGTTTTCCTATGGGTGTTTCGAAGATTTCGATCGGTACGATTAGTTTTTGCTAGTGAGAGGCTCCCTCACCTATTAAATAGATCCGTGAAAAATATAGATCGATGAAAATATAGTTTCCCGAATCACGATGAATGAAAAGCCCGTTCCTGCCTCTGTCGAACGGTACGCGATACGTCAAGTGCTGAGCCCGTCCCTGCCTCTGTCGAACGGGCGCGCCATCTGCTCGCTGTCAATCTCGAGTTCGTGCGGAATCGGCTAGATGCTACTACCTCATTGGGGCTCGCCGTGCTGAAATTTCTCTATAGAATTCAACCCGTCCAACTATCGGCTCGAAAGGCGGTCACGTGAATTCGAGTTCGATTGACGCGAAAATGGTTGTTAAGCGTCGGGAATGCTGCCGTTTTTGCGAATTTCGGAGAAACGTCAAACTTTAAACATTCGATATCGAAAATCGGCGTCGCGGATCGAAGCTAGACGTAGCCTAAGCAGTACGAAAAGGGCGTGGACAACCGACGGGGCCTTCGGGCCCGGTATCCTTATCTCGGCTTTATATGTTCGCACGAATGCAACTTTCGGCCGCCTGCTATTTAGGAAGTCAAGTTTGGCGAACCAATTATTTATTCAGTATTATATACTACCTGGTGCGGTATAGACTAGATACGTAAATTAACTGGTATTCAATATTCCTTCAAATACTGACCCTCTTGATAAAGGAATTGGGTGAAGTGATTCCCAAATTATGTCACAGGCACTTATAACTGTCCTTGTGGATGATGAAATGTACAGTGATGTATCATTTGAAAATGTTTTAGAAGAAATATATATTTCGGAATCGGTTCGTTCCAAAATACGTCTGAAAATCTAAATCTGAACACAAATATAAGTCAGAAAAAGTCCCAGAAAGGCTCACTTTCTAATTCATTAGTAACTAATACAAAGGTACCGTATTACGAGTTGTCGGATTTAGAGCCTTCCATAGTATACGTTGGGAGTAAAAATAAAAACATTGGCAATTTGCATCCCCTTTCGATCGGCAAGCTAATATATAGACGCGATGAAATAATCACGGATAATATAATTTCTATTGATAAAAATGGTGAAAACAGATTGGAAATAATCTTTAGGACTTTTTTATCTGCAAATAAATTTCTTTCTTCCAAATTCTTGACAATCAGCTAGAAGGTATATATGCCACAATTTTTTATGAGAACGAAGGAAGTCATAAAAGCTATAGACTTAGATATAACAAATAAAGAACTGAAATCTTATATCCAACCTACGATGGTTCAAAATATAAGAGGTTGAAAGAATGAATAGACGTGTTAATGATGAGGAGGGGAAAGAAGTAATTTTCATACCTAGTACAAATATTTTAATCACTTTTAGAGGTCAGGCTTTACCGGACAATATTTCGATAGTTAAACCTTATGTTCGAAAAATCATACAATGTCGAAAGTGTTATATATACGGACACGTGGACTTCCAATACCGAGATAATATTAGGTGCAAAAATGGTTACCCCATCAGACCAGTAGTTTCATATATAACAGCTCCAGCCGTTAAATTATCGAAATTTTTGATTGACATAATTGAGAAATATACGAAATTTGAATCCAAGTAAGCCATTGAAAATTCATACGAGTTAATTAAAAACATCCAAAATATTGTATTACCTCACAATTCAAAATTATTTTCTTTAGATGTGAACAATCTGTATCCTAGCACTCCGCCGAATGAAACTGTAAATTTAATCAAAAATTTTCTTATTTCTAATAATGTTCATCCACTTATACAGTCAGATATTACATATTTACTGGAAATGTGAACAATCTGTATCCTAGCACTCCGCCGAATGAAACTGTAAATTTAATCAAAAATTTTCTTATTTCTAATAATGTTCATCCACTTATACAGTCAGATATTACATATTTACTGGAAATTTGTTTATAACAAAATTATTTCAGTTTCAACAACGTATGTTATAGCAATAAGGAAGGTTTGATCATGGGAAATCCCTTAAGTCCTTTGTTGTCAGAAATCTTTATGGATAATTTAGAAAAAAACTAGTATGAACCACTTCAACAGTAAATACTTTCTTTATTGGTATAGATACGTTGATGACGTAATTGTTTGCTATGCTGGTACAGATAGACATTTGGATAATTTAATTTCTTTTATTAATTCCATACACACCCGTATTAAATTTTCTCTAGAAACTGAAATGAATAATTCTATCAATTACTTAGATTTAACTATTACCAGAAAAAGCAACAAACATGAATTTTCAATTTTTCATAAACCATCTCATACAGATATTACAATTCATAATACATTACTACATCCTATTTCGCATAAATTAGCCGCTTATCATAATATGATTGGAGACACACGAATTGCGGTCAAAATTTGAAGCAGGTAGAAGGGTACTTAGGTGGTTGTTTTCGACGACTGAATTGCGGTCAAGCGTTCCGAGGGGTCTTGGATGGTTAATCTTTTTATCTTAAATCTCTATACCTACATATAATGTATTAGGCGGTTAAACCAGAAATATGGTAATAATTGGCCTAACGATGTTGTTGACAAAAATTCAAAGAAAAGAAAAATGATAATCTGTCTCAAATGATGTATACTGATGAAATAATTATTGTTTTGAACTATTATTAGGTGACGCAAAATAAAAAATCTTGGTTTAAGTTCAGAATATGAGAACATAGATTCCGAAATAGGACAATGGCTAAAACACGTCTTTGGATTAACTTTCCTTTCACCAGAGGAAGTGGGAGATTGTTTTGTAGAAGCTTTTATGTCAGATAAACCTACTGGAGACGATAGAATTGACAAATTTGTCGATTATTTAGTGGAACTTACATCGATGAAGATTCGAATTTTCCACCAGTAATTTGGGCGGAATGTACCGGAAGCATTTACCGGACAACAAACGCTTGCGAATCTTTTCATTCAAAATTTAGCAGAACCTGCAGCTCTCCGCACCCCAACATTAATCTTTTTATAGAAACGTTAAAAAGCATTCAAACAGATACTTACATTAAAATAAATTCTGTTGATAATAAAACGAGATTTGTGGGAAAAAATTTATTAGATAACCAAGAATTTATTAACAACACAATATGTCAGTACAATAAAAAAGATATTAGTAGGTATAATTTTGAAATTAGTTATAAGTTTAGTGAAGTAGTTTTATGCATGTAGATGTACGTCTGTAGTATTGCATAGTTTCTATATGTTCTGTATATTATATATATATATATATATATATATATATATATATATATATATATATATATATATATATATATATATATATATATCTTTATGAAAATTAGAATTTACATTTTTACTTTCGATTTACCCTCTTGCCCCTAAATAAGTTTCTAGCCGCATTTCGGTTGGAGATTAGGACTCCTCAGGTAGGCACAAGAATTTTGACCGCAATTCAGTCATTCTCGCAAAATCGACCGCAATTCGTGTGCACCGATATGATTCATAACTTTTCAAACTTCCGTTGTCCGAAGCTAATTTCCGAAAGGAATTGAATATAATTAAACAAAAGGCCGTAAATAAGGGTTATTCACCCAATATGATTGGCAGTCTCATTCAGAGGAATATACAATACAAAATGGCAATTTCAGATGTTTACTCACATATATCCGAGAAAAATACAGTCTATAATAGTTTAACATACTTGGGCAAACCTTCCGAAAACCTGAAATTGTTTCTTCATAAACAAAATTTCAAAGTTTTATATAAAACCAGCAATGGAAAATTTATTAAGAACAACAAATCAAAAATCCATAGAGATGAACGTACGGGTGTTTATAGACTCAACTGTAACGATTGTGAAAAATTCTATATAGGACGTACAATTAGACCAACGTAGATATATTAAGCAGAAAACGGACTCTAATTATGCGTGTCATCTTATTCAAGAAAACCATACCTTTAATCACAATTATAATATATTACAGTTAGAAAATAGTCTTCACAAAATCAACTGTTGGTAATCCCTATACATCAGTAAATATGAAAATTCCGGAAACCTAGTTAACGACCAGATTGAAGTAAACCCTTTCTTCTCTTCTTAATCTGTTCAATGTACCTACCAATAGCTCCGAATGAATTGCTTATTGTTATTCAGTTTCTCTAAGAACCCCACTGTGTTATGTTCGATTTTTCGTATAAATAGATTGTTTTGTAATACCATAATTTGGTACGAGATGAAGTCAATGTTATGAGAAAAAGCGTTTACTCAATAGATTTTTATTTCAACCTATGAAAAGTTAGTTTTTTGTTCCTTTATGAAGTTATGAATATGAACTTTCACCAAGTAAATGCCGATTCAATTAAATGTTTAATATTAGGTGTCCGAAGTGTGGCGATGAACATTCTCAAAATGATTGCAAATTTGTAAATTCTTCCTGTTTGCATTATAAAGGTCTCTATGCGGCGAATGACTTTGAAAACAGTCCATTCTCTTCTACCTAAAAAAACATAAAGATGAAAATGGCATCAGAAAATATTTCATACCGGGAAGCAGAAAGTTTTCTGGAATCAGGCTTTGCTGACGTTACATCATCTGAACTCCGTGTATCTGGGGATAATATTTTCATATCTATGAACTCAAATACTGATTTCCCTTTGTTGAGGCCAACTTAAAGAAAAAATTATGTGGATAGCTCAAGTAATCTCATAACGAAACGCAAATATGCTGACATTTTCAACCGATTCCCTTCACCTCAGGAAGCTGAGTAGGTTTGAGAAAAATGATAGATACTCTTACGGATTCACAATCATTTGATTTCTCAACAATATATTGTCTTATAAGTAGTTTCATATTACCATTTTTGAAAGATTTCAGCAGGTTTAATTCAAGTATCAACGACTTTACAAATAAAGAAAATATCGAAATAAGATTTTAAAAAATTTTCAATGAAAAATAATATGAAATTTATTCAATGGAATCCTAGATCAGTAGTTGCAAACAGAAGATATCTCGAATACTACCTGAGGAAAAATGATATTGACATTGGCATGATAAGTAAAACTTGCCTGATATCAGGTATTTACTTCAATACACCAGGATGGGTAGATGTAAATTGCAGCGCTTGGTAATCCTTAATCCGTATACCTGATAAGAGTTGATAATAGAATCTGTAAATTGCAGCGAAGGTCAAATTTGAGATTTTAATCCGACTTGTAAATTGCAGCGATTAAATTCTTTTAAGAATTTCACTAAACAGGTGTTACAGCTTATCTATTCCTGGAGTTGTTATAGATTAAGAACCTATCTAATTGGTGGCGCAACTCGGTGCCGCCCCCGTTATGGGGTTGTCTCCCCTTTACCTATATATAAATAAGTAGATAGTTGATGGAATCCGTCGTTACTACGTGATAATTTAACATGATTAACAAAACTAAATTTGATTTTACTACGTTTATTATCACAAAATATTTTGAAAAATATAACACTGCGATTGCAATTTCGGTCACTAGACCATCATCGGACAGATTGAGTTAAGAACTGAATACAAAATAATTATAGATTTGCGCTTACGGGTGGGAAAGGATTATTGCAGGTACCTAAATAGACAAGAGGAACATATTTCAAGAAGGGCTAATCGAGTGAATTTCACAAATAGGTACAATACAATGTTCTTAGAAAAGTCATTATTGTTTAAATACACTAAATATAGGAGAATATATCAAGTCAATCTGGTCGTTCAGCAAGATATCTTTTGCATTATTATTGAGTTTAAAAATTTCTAATGATTCTAAGTAAGTAAGTTTGGTTCCTTTCGGTAATTTGTGCATGATTTGAAAATTATCTATTTGTGGGTGGTGGTTTTCACGGCAATGATTTGAAAACGTTGAATCCGTTTTATTTTTCAAAAAAGATTGTTGGTGTTCTTTAAATCTTGTCTTGAACGATCGACCAGTCTGACCTATATATACTCCTTTACATACAGGACAAATCAACTTATAAACTCCTGAACTTTCAAATTTTGAAGTGATATCTTTGGCATTGAATAAAAATCCTGAGAGTTTTGTCTTAGGTTTGAAAGCAATTTTAATATTACATTTAGGTATGACATTAGCAACTTTTTCTGTTAGAGGACCAAAATATGTTAAAGATGTGAATTTTTCCGATTTTTCCACTTTTAATTGGGGATATATGCTGTTGTACGCTAGTTGATTACGTTTCTTGTTTATCATTTTATCTATCAAACTTGTATGAAAACCATTATTTGACGCAATTACTTTTATAGTCGAAATTTCTTTCGCTAAATTTGTTACGGATAATGGAATTGAAAACGCTCTGTGGATCATTGAATTAAAAGCTGAATGTTTATTCGGAAGTCAATCTGTTAGAGAAAGGACATAAATTCGTTCCAATTAGTATTGATAAAAACGAGAAAGAATTATTAGATGTTGAATCTATTTTAGCTTTGAAAAATACTGATGAACCAGCGTTAGCCGAATTCAAAATTTCAAAAATTCTTAGAAGCCATCAGGTTCCAAAACCAAATAAATATTTAGATGACATAAAATCCTTGAAACATAAAATTGAAATTAATAATTTAACTATCACTAAAGCAGATAAATCCGATACGATAGTAGTTCTTTCAAGAAATGATTATGTTTCCAGAATGAATAATTTTCTTCAAACGGAACAAATTAAACAAATATCAGTCGATCCAACAAATAAATTTCAAAAAACAGTTAGACAAGCCCTTCAGGAAATTTCCCCAAATACACTATCAAAACCTAATTTTTCAATAATACATATGAACCCTGGAACTCCAAAACTTTACGGATTAATAAAAAACCACAAAGAAAATAGCCCAATACGACCTGTAGTTTCTCACATAAATAGCCCAACGTATAAATTAGCCAAAGATCTGAATTTCACATTCAGAAAATTAACTAATTTCACTCCAAAATATACAGTAAAGAACTCTGTTGATTTAGTACAGAAGCTGAAAAACTTTGTAACTCCTGCTAACTCTTTTCTTGTTAGCTTCGATGTTGATAATATGTTCTCCAATATACCAGCAGATGAGTGTTTACCACTTGTCTTAGATATTTTGCATCAACCAACTATGGATATTATTAAAATAAATGATATCATTTTCTTATTAGATATATGTCTTAGTCAAAATTACTTCCAGTTTGATAACTAAATTTTTGAACAATCTAGTGGGCTGGCTATGGGTTCCCCCTTAAGTCCGCTTATTGCAGACATTTTCATGTCACATATAGAGAACATAATATTCAATTCTACAAAAGCATCGCATATAAGTTTTTGGCATAGATACGTTGATGATGTAATTGCTTGTTTTAAGGGCACCGCGAGACAATTAGATCAATTTTTGAATTATATTAATAGCATTCACCCAAATATAAAGTTCAAAATTGAAAAAGAATTGGATCGACAAATAAACTTCTTGGATTTAACTATCTTTCATAATAATAATACTTTGAGTTTCGATATATATAGAAAACCAACTTTCACGGATATATGTATTCCGTCGGATTCAAATCATCCTCTTTCCCATAAACATTCAGTTTTTAATTCAATGATCCACAGAGCGTTTTCAATTCCATTATCCGTAACAAATTTAGCGAAAGAAATTTCGACTATAAAAGTAATTGCGTCAAATAATGGTTTTCATACAAGTTTGATAGATAAAATGATAAACAAGAAACGTAATCAACTAGCGTACAACAGCATATATCCCCAATTAAAAGTAGAAAAATCGGAAAAATTCACATCTTTAACATATTTTGGTCCTCTAACAGAAAAAGTTGCTAATGTCATACCTGAATGTAATATTAAAATTGCTTTCAAACCTAAGACAAAACTCTCAGGATTTTTATTCAATGCAAAAGATATCTTGCTGAACGACCAGATTGACTTGATATATTCTCCTATATTTAGTGTATTTAAACAATAATGACTTTTCTAAGAACATTGTATTGTACCTATTTGTGAAATTCACTCGATTAGCCCTTCTTGAAATATGTTCCTCTTGTCTATTTAGGTACCTGCAATAATCCTTTCCCACCCGTAAGCGCAAATCTATAATTATTTTGTATTCAGTTCTTAACTCAATCTGCCCGATGATGGTCTAGTGACCAAAAGTGGTGTTGTACCACAAGGAAGTGCACCGCCAAGATCTACAGCATTGAAGATGGACCCGAACGGATAATTTCAAGGAAGAATTTGGAACATAATCATCAGAGTGACGAGAAGAAAATTCAAAAGCATATTGTGAGTGTTTCTTGTCAATGTAAAGCGACAGAAGATATTTCTGTAAAGCCAGCAAAAATATGCCGTGGCATTTTAAAAAACATTTCGGATGTTCATCTAGCCGTTTCTGATGTGAATTGTATCAAAAGGAATATTTACAATGCCTGACGCCGAGAATACATTTGGAATACAAATTGTGGTGAAAACTTTGTGTTATTAAACAACAGCAGTGACAACATTATAATATTTTAGTGTGTAACCAATTTAAAGTTTTTATGCAACTTCTGTGACATTATTTACGCCGATGGAACATTTTCATACTGTACTCGCTATTTTAAGCAACCGTTTACAATTCATGGCTACAAAAATGGCCACTATTTACCTTTGTTGTTTTGTTTAGTTAAAGATAAAATATGCGACTCCTACAAAAAATGTTTAAAATTTATTGTAGACATATGTGCAAAAAATGACTTAGTTTTCAAGCCAAGCAAAATAGCTATTGATTTTGAACAAGCTATCCACTGAGCCGTAAATAGCATATGGCCCGATATAAAAATAATTGGATGTCGTTTTCACTTAAACCAATCATGGTGGCGCAAGATTCAAGAACTAGGTTTGGCAAAAGAGTACAAAGATAAAGATTCCGAGAGAGGAAAGTTTTTAAAATATACTTTTGGTCTTCAGTATCTTACACCCGCCGAAGTAGGAGATTGCCTTGTTTTTGACTTGGGAGAAATACAACCACCAGACAGTAGGGTTACCCAATATGTCAACTATTTAGTAAATATGTATGTGTCAGAAAGTGCCCTTTTTCCTCCTGAAATTTGGGCATCTGCTTCACCTAGTATGTGTCGGACAACCAATGCATGTGAATCCTTTCACGCTCATTTTAATGATAATTTTTATAGTAATCACCCATCGTTTTACATATTTCTCGAAACATTGTTACAATTTCAAATAGATACTTATATTAAAATAAATAGCATTGATACTGTTAAGCTTCCAAATACTCGAACCCGGAATAAATTTAATTTCTTAGATATAAAATTAAATCTGTATTATAAAACAAAAAGTATAACGAGATTGCAATTTGTAAAACAAGTATGTCATTATTTTGGAAACGTTTGAGCACATAATGTACATTTAGTGTAAATATTGTTTTTGATTTTATTATAGCGCTTATAGTATACTCGTATGTATGTGTAATGTGTATTTGGTCATCAATTAATAAATATTAAAAAGTATTTTTCTTTTCTTTAGTATAGATAAGTAATGCAGTATAAATAATCTACGGTTTGTTTCAAGTTTAACTCAGTAGGTCTTCATAAATTTTGCCGCTGCAATTTACAGGTAAGATTAACGCTCTTTGTTGGCCGTGCGCTGCAATTTACATAGTTACTACGAACCCATACATGACCATTCGCTGCAATTTACATGTAAGGATTATAGAAACTCTGACCGCCGCTGCAATTTACAATCGCCGATCAGGATATAATACAATTAGTAATGATAGGTTAGATGAAAAATTCGGGGCAGCAATCATTCTTAAAAAAACTATTTTCTTTGGGAAAGAGATTTTTTCCAATATAGCAAATATACAAGGTGTCGCATTATCACTAGAGCTTTCAAATAAATCGAAAATATTCTTATATTCAATATATATACCACCGAATAATAAAATTATGTCAACTGGTTGGAAGATTTTCTTCAGTAATATCGAAAAAATGCAATTATTGCTGGAGACTTCAACTTACATCATACAGCCTGAGGTTCACCGTATAATTCTTTTTACGGATCGGAACTATTAAGGTCTAGTCAGCAGTATAACTTCTTCATTCTAACTAACGGATCGGCAACTAGGCTCCAGTTTACTCGTAATAACAAATTAGTAGTAGATTCATCCCTTACTGATTCAAGTCTTTAACCCTTGATACATTGGTTTGTAGAAAAAAAAACTTTAGGTTCTGATCAATTCGTCATGAGATTTTATGTCGCCCTTGTCATCTCACGAGTAAAAACCAGAAGATCATCTGCTAAATATAATATCAAAAAATGTGACTGAAATAAATTTTCATCAATTATGGAAGAACTCCACAGTTACCTAGACGGAAATATTGGAAATATTTATGATATTTTCAAACAAAATCTCATATCAGCTTTGGAGGCAAGCTGTCCCTGTTACAGGAAGATAATAAATCGAAAACTAAATAAAT
The DNA here is from genome assembly GCA_030704885.1 of Cynegetis impunctata. Classification (NCBI taxonomy): domain Eukaryota; kingdom Metazoa; phylum Arthropoda; class Insecta; order Coleoptera; family Coccinellidae; genus Cynegetis; species Cynegetis impunctata. Next base: position 50,241 of record JARQZK010004498.1, on the reverse strand, counting down.
TCTGGTGGAATGACGATGCTCACAAGCGTTCAAAGAAAATAAGAATCGTTTAAAAAATATTTACAATCATTCAATTTAGTCAATTTCATTTTATTCAGGTAAAAAGGAGCAAAGCTGAAAAGGACGATAAAAAGAAGCAAGAGAGAAAACTGGAAGTCATTATGTGCCTCTCTGAATAAAAGTACCGCCATCTCACAAGTCTGGAAAAACATTAGAATAATGTGAAATGCAACAACGCAGAAGCGGCCACTCAAGGAGAGTAATTGGTTTGACGAATTTATTGTGAAATTAACATCCCCTAGCACATATTACTCTCCCTTGAGTATCCCTTCACTAGATAATAGTGACCAAATATGTAAGCCATTTTCAATGAACGAATTAGAAAGATCACTCAAGCATAATTCAAATACTGCTCCGGGATATGAGGACATACAATATATTATGTTGCATAATCTTGGCAGAAAAGCCAGGCAATTTCTATTAAATATATTCAATAAGATTTTAGACACACGAGGATTCCTGTGACTGAAAGACTATTGTAGTAGTACCAATTTTGAAGCCAAATAAAAGCCCAAGTTCTGCAAGTTCATATCGCCCAATTATTTGTCTTTATTTGTCGGGTGGTTGGATAGTGTGAAGTTGAAATAATACAACTGATGCCGATAGATGTCATTGTTTCGTTCTAATTGTACACCGATGCGGTTTTTTTTTCTGAATAACCGCTTTCGCTAGCGGGAAGAAAGGCAAGAAATTGTAGTGTACCGACTAAAGTAAGTAAAGTGTAGAAAGTAGTGACGGTGGGTTACCAGTGAAATGTGGTCGGCTCTAGGAGGAGAAATTGTTGTATGGCTAACCAGCCATTTTCAATCGCTGTATCTCCTAGACCGAAATAGTATGGTGATGAGTATTGGTGATGTGAGAGAGCATCACCAGGGTGCGAGTATGTGCTCCTTTCCTGATTGTCCATATTTCGGCTCTTGGAGGAAAAATTGTTGTTTGGCACACCAGCCATCTTCAATCGCTGTATGATCGAAGTAGCTCCGTCCGTATTTCGGCTCTAGGGAGAAATTTTTGTTTGGCACACCAGTCATCTTCAATCGCTGTATACTTCTTGACCGAAGTAGCTCCTACCCTGACCCCATATCCTGTATTTCGGCTTTTGGAGGAGAAATTGTTGCTTGAAAAACTAGCCATCTTCAATCGCTGTATCTTCCTTGACCGAAGTAGTGGTCCTTTCGTCATACCCAACATGCTCGCCCGTTTGTGTTCTTCTTGCATCGCTGTCATTTGTCATCCGCTACCGTTTGTTGTTGCTTTTCACTGCCCCCGACCGACCGATGAAATATATAGAAAGGCTGTACTAAATAAGGTACTAATAATACTCTGTTATGAATGAAGAGTTTTATCTTCCCGAGGCTTTTTAGAAGCAAACTGCCTCGAACCCTGGATTCTCTTTTCTCTGGCTTCGAGTTACCCAGCCTCACATTCGATCTCCATAAATATCCAAAATATAGAATTTGGACCTTACCACGTAGGTAAAAAAGGTTGCGCCCGAACCTTTTACCGAACAATGCCTTAGATCAGCTAATACCTTCTGCATTTACAGATGAAAGAATTAAGCTCAGTATTAATATTGATGGAATACCCCTTTTTGCCAGCACTAATGTACAGTTTTGGCCAATTTTAGGTATGATTCGAAATTTTTTAAGATCTCTTTTTGCGATTGGAATATTTTGTGGGTAATCGAAGCCTTCACCACAAAACATTTTTTTGGAAAATTTTATCAAATAATGTAACAATTTAAAAACTTCTGGAATATTTTTACATAGAAGAGTATATTTTGTTTTTTAAATTTTATTTGTGATGCTCCAGCAAAAGCATATCTTGAAGACCTTAAATCTCGAGGTGGTTATTCGTCATGTGATAAATGCTGGGAGTTTGCTGACTGAAATTATAAGGCAGGAAAAGTTATATTTAGATGAATATCTAGTTCCTCAAGAACGGATGAAAAATTTATTATTATTTTTATTATATATTTCAGGTGGATGATGAACATCACAAGGAAAAATCTCCATTGCTCAATTTGAATATAGGCCTCGTTTCATCCTTTACCATTGATCATATGCATGCTGTATGTCTGGGAGTCATAAAAAAGATGCTTGTATCGTTCATATCTGGAGCTTTATACATTCGAATGAGGCACAAAACTGTTGAACATTTAAGTGAAAACCTCATTTTATACGTCGCAGATTGTTTAAATCCAAATTCTAAAAACACGAGTGTTTTAAAGTTATCATAGCAAAAACAAAGAACTTGAAGTCTTAATTGCAAGTCTATTATTGATCTAGCAGGAGCACTTTGGATCGTCAAATTAAATATTACTAGTGTTTCCAAGGTTTTATTCATTAATTTAACGATCTTAATTTTCTAAATGAATGTGAAAAGAACAGTTGGTATTGTTTGAATAGAGTCAATATACTTAATTAATTAACATTATTTATTTGTATCAAATAACAGTTTTGACTTGTTGAGTGCTGTTTCCTTCAGAAAGTGAACGAAAAAAAATTGGCTTAGTTATAATTCGATGAGAAGTATCTCGAATATAAATTCACTATGAAAGTTAGAATGAATTTTACATGCTGGATTCATGATATAAAAAGGCTTTTTTAATCAGTTGTTTATTTTCAGATAATACATTTTTTTTAGGTTGTCAAGAGACGTTAATGACATTGTTGGAATGACGTATGCACTTACTCCAAACAGATGAATAGCTATATTAATTGGAATACCGGAATATGAAATTGCTTTGGTATTTGGTAATATATATTAGCGATCAGATTTAGCAACAAAAGCTCAAACATGAATTCAATATTTCGATAAAATGATATATCACCTAAATTTTTTGTTACTATCACATGAAAATCAAGCCCAGGAACATCATATCCTAAAAGCGGATAAATATATAGAAAAAATTACTAATCAAATCTGATTCTACAGTATCTATTAACAAAATGACAACCATACTTCTATACGAATACAGCCGACGCTCATGCCTAGTAACGATGCCTTATCAGTCCTACTAGCAGTCAGTCGTCTCTTTCGCGTGTCGGACATATTTTTAGACCTATCTTTAATTCGCAAAGTTTCTGCAGTGAAACGTGCGATGAGAAACTTCATTGCAATTAGTTTTAGATAAGTAAATAAGGTTAAAAAACAAAGATATCGTTCGGTATGCTTATCTCCTGATAAACAGAGGAGTTTTATTCTCTTGGGCGGCTTACGGCAAACTAAGAGACGTGGTAACTATGGAGTGTTTTCCAGAAACTCCGAATTTTTATAAAATTTCTGTTCTTTGCTTATTTTTGGCTGAAAACCCCGAATGTGCACTCAGATATTGTTGCTTTCTCACCGTTTTTTTCCAAAATATCTCCATTTATTGTCAACAAATGACGCAATTGTGACCGGCATAGTAGGTCACTGTATGCAGCGGAAATGAGGTTTGATTGTGAACCTATAGTGAGGAGGAAAACGAAATAACTATTAAAATCATTTTTACTCGTTCATTAGTTAGATGAATACGATGAAAATTACTCTTGAGAACACTTCTCGGTCACCGTTTTCCGGAAAAACGACTTCCAAAATTTCCTGCCACTATCGGTCTAACTTTAAACGCACATTTTCTTAATTAACGTAATTTCTCATGATAACAATTTAAAAAAAAACAGTACTGGCACCACGCATATGTTCTCTATTATTTATTTATTTATTTTCATCATTTTATTACCAATTGTCGACAAAAAATCATGTTCAACGCCAAGCTATTTGCGGCACTCTGAACTCTGCGTCCAGCCTGATACCTGAACCAAGTTCACAAACCAATGAACGTTGAAACTATAAGGCCAATAGACGTTCATGAAAGTAAGGCGCCAATTTCAAATTCACTGCAAAATGACTCGACGCTACACGAAATAACCCAAGATAGTTTACTTCTGAGACATGCAATTTATCAGAATTATATTCCCTCTCATTTGCTAGCTGCGTATAAAAAAAAAATAACGGTGAGAGGGCCATATTTGATCAGTCACGATATTCCGTGATAGAGTGTATACGTGTTTCGATTTATTCTGTGAGTGAAAAAAAAGAATTTATCATGGGTTGCACTGGATGTACTTTTACTTCAATGAAATTCATCATGTTGTTAAGTGATGAAGCTAAATTATTCAAATTTTTCTTGGATCATAATGTTTTACGAAAAAATATGACCTGCCCAAAATGCAATGAAGCTTGCAAATACTGTTCAGATAAAAATAGTTTCCTAAGTACTACTACTATCGTAAAACTAAACTCTTATAAAAAAAGAATACGCGAAATATGTGGATTTTCAGTTTCGGGCAACAATAATACGTTATTTCTTATTCCAATAAATCTGTTGCCGAAATTTGCCACTTTGTTGCCTTTTGGTTAGGTACAGATTATAAACAGGTTCATTTTGAACGGGAAATGCAATGGAGTAGCAAAAAGTTTGTAGACTGAACTATTTTTTGTAGACAAGTTTGTCTGTAGTTTATATTAATTCCGAACGATTAGGAGGTGTTGGAAAAACTGAGAAAATACAACAGGGGGCGAGTCATCGGAGGTCAATGGGTTTTTGGTGGGATTGAACACGAATCAAAAAAAGTTTTCCTGGTAGCAGTTCCCAATCAATGCCGGGAAACTCTTCTAGAAATTATTAATGGATGGGTACTTCTTCCATGTACTACAAGTATGTCCGATTGTTGGAAAGCTTGTGATGATTTGAGCGATGAAGGTTTTATACACCAAACTGCGAACTGTTAATCACAGCAAAAACTTTGTTGATCGCGATACAGAGGCTAACACTCAGAAAGTTGAACGCATGTGGCGGGATGTCAGAGGTGATGGTCCCAAATACGGACGTCGTGGGTCTCACTACGTTTACTATTTGGCGCAATTTTACTTTCATTATAAATTTCCAGATTTCAGAGATAGATATCATCACTTTTTTTTAGTGTTTCGTCAGCCTTGTCAGCAAAATGGAGATATTTTTTTCTCGTAAATCCGTCTGGTTTCTTCCAGCACAAATGCATCACCTGCTTCAGCAGCTTTCACTGAAATATCTTGGGAGTGAATCGTATTTCCTTTCACCTCGGACATTTTCATTTACGAATAGAAAAAATTATTTTCAGTTTTACAGTCATTACTGCCCTAAAACAAAACCGATCTCTGGAAGTGCTGAAAATACTAAACGAGGGAGACAGATAAAAAAAAAACAAAAACTGTCTTCTATCGGACCGAAGACATATTGATGTTCAGGTAGGATATTCATAATTTATTAGCACTGTGACATATATTGTTTCAATTTTCAGATTTTTAAAAGGAAGGTTTCATTCTGTCGAAGATTTAGCGGAATTGCCTGGTTGGTCTAACATATTGTACGAAAATTTCGTCAAACAGAACTTCTTAGAAGTTCAATTCTAATGTAATTTTTATATATAGGTATGACAAATATATTTTGTTACCACTATTATAAATAACTTATATATACATACCATTCTTCATTTCAATGAAATATATTCTAAATACCTCATTCTGTAACTTTGAGCTATCAATTCACGACAAGAAGATTACGCCACCTTACATAATTCAAAGCGCTTTTCAGGAAATTATTGACAAGCATTCAGACTTCCAAAAGATATATACTGATGTCACCAGAAGTGAGGCTGGCGTTGCTTCGGCAACGATAACATCGACCAGAACAATATGCTGCAAATTAAACCCGCAGACTAGTATACTATTCGCAGAATGTTACGCAATTCGAAAAGCCTTGGAATATGCCGAACACAACAATTATTTCAGAATACAAAATTCAACAGTGATGAAAGAGACGTGACGAAGAATGAAGATAAAATCTTGAAAGCACTGGAGAAATATATGAGAGCGAATCGGTGTTGGCCTGAAGATGGACAACATTTTACTACCATCTTTTGTATGAAAAGTACATTCACATTCATAACTTTTCAGAAAGACCAAATTATAGATATCCCACAAGAAATTCAGATACCGATATTTATTCAATAACGCCCACCTCCGTCTTAACAAAAAACTTCTTTACCTACAATGCCGGAAAGTTATACAATCATCTACCATTGGAACTAAAATCTTTGAGTACGTACAAAAAGTTCCAAAATTCGACTAAGGCTTTTTTTTGGAGAGACCATTTTACTCAGTAGCAGAATTTCATTCTGTAACTGAATTTCACAATGTATCATAGACCCTTGAGATCCACATTTAGTAGCAACATATATTAATGTTTTTTTTTGTAATATACAAAATTTTATATCTGTACAATAAGTTTAATTGACAAATATGTTGATTCTTAGCATATGTTTATACATAATTGACTGATAAATATTTTTCTATTTTGTTCCTTTATTTTAATAGATTCTTGTTTTGTTCAACTATTGAAAGTGTGTTTTGTTTGATTAGTTATCATTGTTGAATTTTATTTTTAATTTTTTTATATGTGCTTTGTCGACAAAATTTTGTAATTTTATAGGACATTAAAGGTATCTCTCTCTCTCTCTCTCTCTATATATATGTATATATATATATATATATATATATATATATATATATATATATATATATATATATATATATATATATATATATATATATATATATATATATATATATATATATATATATATATATATATATATATATATATATATATATTTATATATTTATATATATATATAATATATATGTATATATATATATATATATATATATATATATATATATATATATATACAGTGCTTTCATGATGAAAGAACAAATTCATTAAAAAATTAGGTTTCTATTTCATGTTAAAATCCTCGGACAGGTCGATTAGTATTTTTATTTGGGCAATTTTCGCAATAAAAATTTTGTATACAGGGTGTCTCATTCAAGAGCTATGGCTTCGTCATTAGTTTTTTTAAAGGTAATACCCTGTATATTATTTCACTTTACAATTCTACGATAAATTCTTATCACTTTTTGTGAACATACCATATGCCTCAACTTGATGGATTCCCAGATTATAACGGAGATAGTGGAGCACCTGGAGATTCAAAATGTGGATTAAAAGTACAAAAAAAAATTTTGGTAAACATTGTCATTAAATCTGAAGAATGAAATTTCACATGTACCATCTGGATTCATTCACTGGTGCTGTATAGTCCTCAGTTTTCACGTTTTTAACGCTCCAGGCACTACACTACTTCATTGTTTAAGAAAATGCAATTACTTGAGAGAGAACGTATTGAAGTACTTATGATGATTGGTTTTGGAGATAGGGTGCGTTCACAAGAAGAAGTCTGCAATCTGTTCAATGAAAATCATCCTGATCGTCCGCCAATTACTAGATCGACAGTCAGCAAAATTGAATCAAAATTCAGGAGATACGGCCACGTTAGAGATTTACCTAAAGGAAGACCACCGAGAGTATCTGAAGAAACAGTGCTGAACGTTCTACTAGAAACCCAAGATAACCCTCATACATCCATTACTACAATTTCCAATAATTTCAATTTATCAGTAGGGTCCGTGCATAAAATACTTAAGGTAAATAAGTATCATCCCTATAAAATTAAGCTGGTACATGAATTATTAGAAGACGATTTTGACCGCAGAGTACAGTTTTGTGAGCAGATTCTTGAAATTCATAATCAACATCTAAATTTCATTACAAACATAATTTTTTCTGATGAAGCCACCTTTACTTTAAATGGCCACGTCAACAGACAAAACTGTAGGTATTGGACGACCGAGAATCCTCATTGGATGCAAGAATGCCACAAACAGCGGCCTCAAAAAATTGATACATGGGCAGCGATTGTTCGAAATCGTATAGTTGGTCCCTATTTTTTTGAAGGAACACTAAACGGAGAGGACTACTTGAACTTTCTCCAGTTCGAACTCATTCCGGCTTTAGCTGTTTTGTTTCCTAACCCACAAGATCCTGACATACCTAATAACGAGATATGGTTTCAACAAGATGGAGCACCTCCTCACTATTCAATCGCTGTTCGACAATTTCTTGATGCAACTTTTCCCAACAGATGGATAGGACGGAGAGGTCCGATTGAGTGTCCGCCAAGATCACCGGACATAACCCCATTGGATTTTTTCTTATGGGGTTATTTGAAGTCTAAAGTTTATTTGAATAGACCAAATAATATTGATGATCTAAAAGAGAGAATCAGGCAGGAAATAAGACTTATCAGTCCAGAAGTAATTGAAAATGTGCAACGGGAAACATTGAATCGACTTCAAAAATGTCTCGAAGTAAACGGACAACAGATTGAACATATGTAAAAATTAAATTAGTAATTACATTTGTGTGTTTTCATATCGTACCTCTCATTACCCACTATCTCCGTTTCTGGCAATCCATCGAGTTGAGGCATATGGTATGTTCACAAAAAGTGATAAGAATTTATCGTAGAATTGTAAAGTGAAATAATATACAGGGTATTACCTTTAAAAAAACTAATGACAAAGCCATAGCTCTTGAATGAGACACCCTGTATACAAAATTTTTATTGCGAAAAATGCCCAAATAAAAATACTAATCGACCTGTCCGAGGATTTTAACATGAAATAGAAACCTAATTTTTTAATGAATTTGTTCCTTTCATCATGAAAGCACTGTATATATATATGCAATATACATTCAGTTGAAAATTCATATTATACTAGTGGTTTGATAATAAAATTGAGAATTCTTATTCTCAGGGTATTTCGACTATAATCTTGGGCAAACACTCAATGATGGTCCATCTATTCTTAAGGCTCTATATTGCCTCACAAATTTGAAAAGTTACTCGAAACAACATTCAGAGAGATACAGAGTTTTAAAAAATACTAAAACAACAAATAATGGAAGAACTTTATATGACTGGAATACATATAACAGTACATTTGTGATTAAACTAACAATCTCGTTCAAATTGAAAGACATGAAAGACACCTCCGAAATCATCCATAAAAATTAACGCACATGTCACATGTAATTGACATCGACCCATCTTCTTGGCGTTCGATAAAGCAAAGAAAAGGTCAGTGTTCTTCATGAAACGCAGTCATCATTAAACATTACAGCATCCATTCACCATCTAACTTCCACCATCTAAATTCCGCCAGTGTCACAAGAAAGTATAAAACTGTGGTTTTCATTACCCGATTTGGTAGCTATTCATAGTATTTATATTATTATTTATATGGCACATTTCCAAAAACAGTCTCCTCTGATAATTATCTTCATAGTCCAAAATACTTGCATTCTCGAAATCAATAACTTTTGTTGTGTCTGTTATATGTTGGCCTAAAGCACATCTTTGAGATCTCGAAATAGTCTTTCTTATGCAATATAACCCTTCTAACAAGAGCCTGTGATTTTTGCCCTATCCTCATTGTCCAAAATACTTGCATTCTCGAAATCAATAACATGTCCTGTGTCTCTTATGTGTTGGCCTAACGCACATCTTTGAGGCCTCAACACAGAGCCACTTTTGTCCAATACCATCCTCCTATCAAGGACCTGTGATGTTTGCCCTATATAAAACATTGGACAATTCCTGTACTCCAATTGATAGACGACATTCGTCATAGTTACAAATTAAAAATCTCTCAATTGGAAAATGTCGTCTATAAGTTAGATTGCAGTAATTGTCCAATGTTGTATATAGGGCAAAAATCACAGGCTCTTGCTAGAAGGGTTATATTCCATAAAAGTGACTATTTTGAGATATCTAGGATGTGCCTTCTTAGGCCAACACATAACAGACACAAGGAAAGTTATTGATTTTGAGAATGCAAGTATTTTGGACTATGGTGATTATCAGAGGAAGCTGTGCTCGGAAATCTATGAAAATATAAATACTATGAATCACGAATCGGATACTCAAAACCTTAGCAGAATTCACAGTTTTTTACTTTCTTGTGATAATGGTGGAAGTTAGAAGCTGAAATGTTCAATGATGACTGCGTTTTAAGATGAAGAAGAATGTATCACTGGCTGTTTTTCTGCTTTATCTAACGAAGATGGGTCGATGTCAATGATATGTTATGTGCGTTCACTTGTATCGACGATTTTCGAGGTATTTTTCATGGTTTTCAATTTGGACGAGATTGTAAGTTGAATCAGAAATATACTGTTATATGTATGTATTCCAGTCATATAAAGTTCTTCATTTATTTGGCATCTTTGTTATCGTATGTAACCTTTGTATGTCTATATATATACATACATACATATATATATATATATATATATATATATATATATATATATATATATATATATATATATATATATATATATATATATATATATATATATATATATATAAAGTATAAACTTTAAAATAAAAACACTTGGTTTATGTTTCACAATATAAAAAATATTTAGATACTGTATTTAGCAGTAATGAAAAGTCGACATGTTTCGAGTTATGAACTCATTATCAAGACTGACTACAGGAGAGTCTCCTGTAGTCGTGTGGTTAGAAACAGAATTTCCAAAAAATTCTAATTCTATCGCATCAGCAGTACATCATGTTTTGGTCTCTCACCAGTTCCAATAAAATATTGGAAGAGTTCAGCTCTTCGCGTATGGTTGTGGTGGGCAGAATAAAAACACCGCCTTAATGTATATGTTGACCTATTGGCTTGTGAGGGAAGCACCCGCTCATATAAAAAAATTGGAAATAGTATTTCCTATAGTAGGACATTCCTTTTTGCCCCCCGACCGTGTTTTTGGTTTGGTAGAAAAACAGATGAAAAAACTAAATGTAATAATCGATCGAAAGGAGTATGAAGATATTATAGGAAAATATTCCACCGTTGTGAGATTAACAAATTATTGTAGTTTTAAATTTACGACTGGAAAACTGAAGCTAATAAAGTGCTTTAAAAACCGGGGCAATGCCATTTAAAGTTCAATCAATCCAAAAAATTCATTTTTGCGAAATCTCAGACCAATAATGTTACCATCCAGGGTGAAGTTCTATATGAATCAGAACTAGGGGCCCCTCGTACTGTAACAAAAAAAATTATAGAATAGCAGATATGAAACCCAAACAAATGAGAATAGGTAATTATTTAAAAGGGGATAAGTCTTCTATTGATATTGTACTGAAAACCCATTATGGAAATGAGTGGCGCAATTTACCCGAATTGGAATTTTACAAGATGCTTGACAGGAATACTACGGTAACAGAAAATAGAGAAACAAACTCAGAAGAGGAATACATAAGTGGAGACGTAGAACCAGTAGTCAGGATTTAGGGAAATTTTTTTTATTTCGTTAGTATAATTTTGTTTTATTTCTATATTGCGATAAATTATGAGAAGAACCAGTAGTCAGAATTTGGGAAAAATGTTCTTTTTTGATTTTGTTACAATAATTTTTTCTGTTGTTAATCTGGTAAAATCTATAATCTTGATCAATATTAAAGTGTCGCACTTAGCGCCACCTATCTTATTGTTTTACGAAAGTTGATGCACACTCTATGTAACTCTGTCATTCTGCAACAAATGTCAATTCAATTAATTAAGCATGTAAAGAATGTAAGGTGTAACAGGTTATCCATCGAGATATTAAGTTAAAAGGGAATTAAAGTTGTTTTATAATTTTAGTTGAATTATCATTTAATGAAGATTAGTTAGCAAGTGAAAAAGAAAATTACGTAGTAAAAAGTTATTTGAATACAAAAAGACATTTTCATTATTGAAATTGGCGATAACCAAAATGGCTCTACAAGCAAGGATTGAAGATATAATGATGCCTATTTTCGATGGTGTAAATTATTCAAGCTGGAGGTTAAGGTTAGTAACTTTATTAGAATATAAAGAATGCCACGAGCCCGCCGTAGGCATAATGCCTGCTAAGTATAAAGATAAAGAGGAAGATTGGAAAAAATTGGATATAAAGGCCAGAACTATCATAATGAGTACAATCTCAGATAAACAGTTGGAATATATTGGCGAATGTAGGACAGCTTATGACATGATTAAAAAATTCGACAAGATGTATTTGACACAATCCACAGGTATGCAGATAATCTGTCGAGGTAAAATTGAAGATATTAAACTTAATAATTATAACTCTATTGAAGAATTTTTTGTTGATTTCGAAAAAACAACTAACGATTTTAAAGCGGCTGGTGGAAAGATAGATGAACCAGAGAAGATGAGATATTTACTCAGAGCTCTACCTCCAATTTATAGTTATATTGGAGATTTTATTGATGTAATTCCAGAAGAACAAAGAACAGTAGATTATGTGAAGTCTAAAATAAAAGAGAAAAATATGACTACTAGTGACACAGATAAGAAAACTAACATGAGTACATTCGTAACAAAAACAAAAGCACAATGTTTCATTTGTGGAAAAACTGGCCATCTCAAGAAGGATTGTTGGCATGGTCAAAAACATCGTCAAGGGCAACAAAGTTACTAAGAAAGACGCCAAACCAATCAAGGACATCGTGGACTTCAGACAGGTTATAACCGAGTTAGATTTTACAGAGGTCGTGGTCAAGGCAGAGGTCAAGATCATCTCACAGGTGAATCATCAAGCACTCAGCAAGACAACTTTCCATCACAGTCATGGACAGCCCAAGTATGTAACCCGGAAATAAATCAGGTATGGTGTAGTGAAAATGAAGAATGTGATAATAGCAGTGAAATTAATTGGTTGTTAGATAGCGTTTGTACTGATCATATTATAAAGAATGATAACCTTTTTTATAATTATTTAGATTTAAAATTTCCTATTGATGTTAAACTACCAGATGGAAAAATGTTAAAAGCGACAAAAGTAGGTACTGTTAAAATCTATTTCAATAATTACTATAACCAGAAACACATAGATTTAAAAAATGTTTATTTAGTAAAAGGCATTAAGCAAAATATATTAAGTTTTTCAAAAATAAGTTAAACCTGCACCATAGTAGCTAGAAATGAAAATGCAAAAATTTATAACAAGTCAAGAGAATTAATAGTCGTTGCTAACAAAATAGACAATCTGTATTGTATAAAAAGTTTTGTATCAAAAGTTGATAATGAAATGTATGTAAATACCACAAAATTAACTGATAAAGAGAAATGGCATAGGGCACTTGGTCATGTAAATTTTCAATATTTAAATCAATTGATAAATAATAAATTAGTTGAAGGCTTACCAGATAAAATTGAGATCACAGAAATGAAGTGTTCAAATTGTATTCAAAGCAAAATGACTAATGTACCTTTTGAAAATAATAGAACTAAAACTACCGAAATTTTAGAATTGATTCATACTGATTTGAATGGTCCACATAACACAACTGGTTATGGTGGAGAAAAATATTTTTTGACATTTATCGATGACTATAGTAAATGTACAAGAATTTTTTGTATTAAAAGCAAATCTTAAACTGCAAAGTGCTTTATAGAATTTGTCAATTTAGTAGAAAATAAAATTAACAAAAGAGTAAAGAAATTACAGTGCGATAATGGCAAAGAATATTTAAATAAAGACATTTATAATTTCATAAGACAAAAATGAATAGAGTTACTACCATGTCCACCCTATGTCCATGAACTAAATGGAGTAGCGGAACGATATAACAGATCTGCTATGGACATTGGCAGATGCTTAATGAGGGAAGCTAAAATTCACAGAAGGTATTGGCCTGAAATTATAAAAACAGCAGCGTATCTAAAAAATCGAACAATTGCTAATACAATAGAGAATAAAACTCCTTATGAAATATTTTTCGGTATTAAACCAAATGTAGAGCATTTAAAAATTTATGGAAGTAAAGTTTATGTCAGGGTCCCAGAAGTTTTAAGAAAAAGTAAATGGGACGATAAAGCACAATTAGGAGTTTTAGTAGGTTACAATGAAAATAGTTACAGAATTTTATTAAATAACTGAATAGTAAATGCTAGACTTGTTCAGGTAGTTGAAGAAAACACTCAACTGATTTGTTTAGAAAAAATTGATGATGAAAAGAATAGAGATTTGGTTAATAGCAATATTTCAAATAATATAGAAAGTGAAACATTTACAACAATCCCCGAAACTGACGAAAAAGCTTACGAAAACTATGTAGATTCGAAGGAAATTATTTCTTACAGTAATAATCAAGGGAAAGATCTTGTAACTGATAATATTGACAACCTTATAATAGAAAGAAAGTCAAAAAGAAAAAAAAGTCCTGTTTCTAGATACGGAAATCCAGTATCGCATTTTATATATGTAAATTATATTGATGCAAATGTACCAAATACATTTGAGGAGGCGATGGACTCCGACGATTACAAACAATGGCAAATAGCGATGGACTCTGAAATGAATAGCTTAAAGAAAAATAATACGTGGCAAATTGTTGAAAGGCCAAAAGATAAAAAAGTTATCGATGTCAAATGGGTCTTTAAAAGAAAAAATGATAATGTTTATAAAGCTAGATTAGTTGTACGAGGATTCCAGCAGAAGGAATTCATTGAAAATGTTTATTCACCAGTGGGAAAAAGCAATCATTAAAAATTCTTTTGTCATACAGTTGTCAAAATAATTTATTCATAGAACAAATGGATGTTGAAACAGCGTTCTTAACTGGTAATGTAAAGTCAGAAGTGTTCATAAATCAACCAAAAGGTTATGATACTGGAGATAATAAAGTTTTCAAATTGCAAAAAGCACTCTATGGTCTCCGAGAAAGCCCTAGAGTGTGGTATGATTGTTTTAATAAATTTATTGAAAAATTGAATTTTGTCAGAAGTAACTATGATTACTGTTTATTTGTTAATAGTTCAAGCAAAGATCCAATGTATATATTAATATTTGTCGATGATCTCCTAATTTGCTGTAAAGATAAAAGTAAAATAAATATGGTAAAAGCTAGTTTAATGGAAAGGTTTGCAATGAAGGACCTAGGAAAAATTAAAAGTTATATTGGCTTGGATATTGATTATAACGATGATAGAAATAGACTGACCTTAAGTCAAACAGAATACATTGAATCTTTGGCTGTAAAATATGATTTAGAAAATACTAAGCTACTCCTATGGAAACAAACTTAAAATTAGAACAAGCTTTTGAAACAGACGATAGTATAAATTATAGAAATTTAATAGGCGAATTATTGTATATTAGTACAGGCACTAGGCCAGATATAGCATACAGTGTAAATTATCTAAGTCGATATCAAAGTTGTTACAACCAAACCCAATACAAATATGCAATGAGAATCTTAAAATACTTATACAAGACTAAGGGTTTGAAGTTAACATACTATGAAAATGTAGGCACTGAAACACTAGATTGTATGGTAGATTCTGACTTTGCAGGAGATAACGTAGACAGAAAATCTACAACAGGTTTTGTAATTAGATTATTTGGGAACCTAATTTTTTGGAAAACACATAAGCAAAATACAGTGAGTAAATGTTCAACTTTTGCAGAATACATTGCTATGTCAGAAGCAGTGACTGAAATAATTTTCATTAGAAATTTGATTTGTGAATCATTTGATGTAGAATTTAATGATCCAATAAAATTGTATGAAGATAATACTGGTGCCATTGCAATTGCTAAATATGGCAATTTTACGAAAAATTCGAAGCATATCGAAGTGCAGTATCATTATACAAATGAACACTATGAAAAGGGTATAATTGATGTAATAAAAATAGATTCAAAATGTAACTTGGCAGACATATTAACTAAAAGTTTAGATAAGATCAAATTTCTGAGAAGCAGAATGGAGTTAAGATTAATTTAGTTTTCCTAAGATATGTTTTGAAGGCTTTGTTTATGTAAAGGATCAAGGTTATAGATTTCAGGAGGCGTTGTTAATCTGGTAAAATCTATAATCTTGATCAATATTAAAGTGTCGCACTTAGCGCCACCTATCTTATTGTTTTACGAAAGTTGATGCACACTCTATGTAACTCTGTCATTCTGCAACAAATGTCAATTCAATTAATTAAGCATGTGAAGAATGTAAGGTGTAACAGGATATCCATCGAGATATTAAGTTAAAAGGGAATTAAAGTTGTTTTATAATTATAGTTGAATTATTATTTAATGAAGATTGAACCACTCCTACAACATTTTCATTTTATGTTCTTTGTTGCAATAAATTATAAAAAACGTATGGATTTTTTCTTATTATAGAAATTTTGATGAGAAAATTAATTTGTCTAAGTGGGTAAGTTCAAATGCAAAACTTCGTAAATTTAGCTTTCAAGTGCGAAACTCTGCAAGAGTATCTTTTATACCTATTTTTCCAATCCGCTAGGCCATCTAGGTACAATTGCAAGGCTGTTCGATTACAGTTATCGCTTACTACTATTAGAAACATTCTTCGGGTTTTTTGGAAGAGAAACATAAGCACAATACGTTTTTATCGTTTACTGTAAAATCAACAAAATGTCACATACAGAGTTTTGCATTTAGCGGGCTCATAATATCGGTGCCTAACATAGTACTTTGCGAGTTAGTGCTGGCTTAGGTCTGAAGGAATATATTACATACTTTTAATTAATTTTACGAAGTTTGCTTCAAATTTTTGAGGAGCTCTTTATCTCGTAATTTTGGCGGGAATTAGGACTATGTTAGTGTAAGCTAACAGGAAAGTCGGTTACTTATTGTAGATTTCTTTAGTACCGATCATTCAGATTGGATGAAGTTGCCTGTTATTCTTCAGAGATTGCGCAGCGGTTTTTGCCAACCCTAGCATAGCTGGAAGTAAGAGTAAAAAAAGACTTCAATGTTTTACTCATTATTTTGTGTTTGCTTGATTTGTTACGAATTTTAATCCTAATTACGAAATTTTTTTTCGATTCGATTGATTGAAAAGGTTCTGATTTGATGAGCTGCTCGATTCAGGATTCATGGTAAGTTAACATAAATTCTAGGTATTAAATAGTTAATTTCAATTTTTTTCAGATAATGAAAATTACAATTAAACTTCAATATTTATGTTTCGACGTTAGTTGTCTGTTTTTACGTCAATGAAATTATTGTATTTTTTTAGGTTGTCGAGGAAAGTCAATGATGTTATTGGTTCGATTTTCGCACCTTCTCAGAACGGAGCAACGGTTGTAATGATTGGCTTACTTGCAATTGCTTCGGTATTTACATATTCCAATATTCTCATGAAGAAATTCTAAAGTAAACATGTGAATTTAGCATGAAGATATTGGGTATATATTCAATGTTCCTCTTAAATTGAATATATTTCAATTTTCTTGAAATCATTAGGTTCGTTCCAACCGGCATCAAAAACAGTTTCTTACAGTCAGGATTCTGCACACTAACTTAAGTGCGTTCCAACCAGAATCACCAACGATTAGGAAGCGATTATCTTCTGACCGTTCTTCTGGCGCATGTGTAGATCTATCATTTTTCAGATGGTGACAATT
This sequence comes from Cynegetis impunctata, assembly GCA_030704885.1. Lineage (NCBI taxonomy): Eukaryota > Metazoa > Arthropoda > Insecta > Coleoptera > Coccinellidae > Cynegetis > Cynegetis impunctata. Next base: position 32,757 of record JARQZK010004498.1, on the reverse strand, counting down.
TCTTTAGTACCTTTTGCTTATTTTTATTCACCTAACGTATTGTCACATAAAAACTCGCATTATACTCTCTGCATATTTATGTTCTTGTTCGGTCAAACTAAAAAAATGGCATATATTTCATAAACAACAAACATACATTTTATTGTACTACATTCACTTTTCACATTGCACTATAATATTAATTGCACTAACACATTAATTAGAAAAGAATCCTAAAATTGAAGTAAAAAAAATTAAAACATGAATGTAAGAAAAAAATCTGAAATTTGCTAGATAAAACGTTGCATAAAATCTTTTGAACAAGAAGAACAGGTTCTATTTCTTTAAAATTTCATTTTTTTCTCTCAGAAGTTCATTTCTTTCCTTCATTAAGATACATTTTTGTTTATGCACCTCCAACTTCTCTTTTTCAAGTACTATTCTATCTCTATTGTATTATTTTCTGTCTCTTCGTGTTCGCTCTATTGTAATATTTTTGTTTGTGATAGAATTTTTTGTTTTCAATGAAAAAGCTCTTCCCCGGGGCCTAAATCATTATTGAAGATGTTGGAGTAGGTTCTGTTTCTACAGATGGTTCTATTTCTTCCACTAAATCTTTTATCGTATCGGTTGCCAACAGAACCTCAGGCCTTTAAATATGATATCCATTTACTCCTGATATTCGCAAAACTTTTTGCCCCTTCATGTTTTTTCCTGTCCTTCGACAAATTTTTTGTATGGTCGTTCAACCACCCTCCACCTATTTTTAAAGTTTCATTAATTTTTTTGGCTATAACCTCCTACAATATTTTGAAATTTCTAATTTCAAAAGTCCCCACGAAAACCCGTTACTAGCACTAGATTATTCGCGGATTATGATGTTAGGAGGATGACTCACTACTTCCAGTAAATTATCAGATGTTCCAATCATAGATCAGGAAACCAATATTTTACAGACATGCGCGTTTAGAACGATTTGCAAACTGTTGGAAATCTGTTTATGATTCAAGGTTGGAACAAACCTATTATAAATGCGAAATATTCGAATGCAAATAACTGAAATTATTCATTGATTAGTTAGCTTCTTATTAATTTCAAATTCAGGAAAAGAATCCTATAGCTATATTCTTCTGATGCTTCTTTTGATCATTGAATTTGCTATATGTTATTCAGGACAAAACTTGGAGGACGCAGTGAGTATATTTATATTACTATATTGGTATTCATTCATCCATGTAGAGATCGTGATTATTTCATTCTCAATGAATATACACAGCTTTGGCTATCGAGTTTTTAGTACAACAGTTACTGGTTGTTATTTCATACCTTTCAAACAGTAGAGAAGGTTTCAAAATATATTGTTAGATGGCAACTAAATTATAAAGATAAATATTGTCTAATTGGACTGAGTGAAAACAGCTCAGACAAGTAAACATTTGAAGAAAGCTGAACATTATCTAATTATTCTTCCCAAGTAAATGCGAATGCTGAAAAACTCTTTGAAATAAAGCTCAAAGTTTGCAAAAATAGAGACTTGAAGAATCTAGGCCAGCTAATACAAGATCTTCACCTTTTTCTTTCGTTATTTCGCAGAAAAAAAAACTCTTTTCAATTTTATTTCCATTATTGTATTCATCGCATTGAAATAAAAAACCTTTTCAATATTGAAACAAATCTTTTTTTAATCTAAAAAATGTTATAATCCTAAATTAGACAGTGAAAAGTGCAAATAGATATGACCATTTCTTCCGAGGGTATTTTCAGAAATTCGGAAATCGAAGTTCCCTAAAACTATCTGTTTACAGAGTGAACGACTAAGAGAAAATGTTTACGAACTTCCTTGGTATGAAATGGATTCAAAACTCCATAAAGATTTCAAGCTTTTTCACGGTTTTGTTCAAAAAAATGGCCATATCAAGATTGAACCAAACATTAATATGAACATGGCTCATTACAACACGGTCAGTTATAAACGGATCCGGAAAAGTAGAAAGCTAAATATGTCTTTTTTCAGGTTATGAAGGGATACTCACTGATTATGTACTTTGCGAAGTTTTAGGATTATTTACGTGAATACATTATTTCTGATTAGTGTGTCTCAACATTTGAAAGCCTATATTTGATGTTATCTCAAAATTTAATCATAAACGTATGATGTGAAATCTTATAAGTGAATGATAGATGCAAACACAACGCTATATTGAGAAATTAAATTGAATATAAACATTTTTAGAGGAATGTTTCAGTAAATAACAGTCCACCGAATATTTTATAGATTGCGAGGATATATGAATGACAGTTATTCTCTTTCTTTCATTTAATATTTCTTCGATGATCCTGCTGTTATTCAGTTTCTTTTTTTTTAACTTAATTACTTTCGTAGATTTTCTTCACAAACTATTTTTTCACAACTCTATATTCCCAAAAAAATGTATTTTTTAACACGGGTATCGAAAATATTACCTACATCAGATCTATTTAAGCTCACAACAAGCATTTCACTTTCAATCAGTTTCAACTTATATAGCTCAACAACAATATTACCAAATTCAAGAATCGACACCTATAGAAAACTGTCCCTAATTATTTCATAAATACATTTCATGGTAGATATAATCATAGCATGTGTATCACAGTTTTACATGGTTATTTTAGTTGACTATTTGAATACAAGTACCCATCTACTTTCTTAGCTGTATAGAAATATTACCACATTTTTAGGTGTTGTTTTAGCTCAATTAAAAATTATTCATAATCAGTTATACTTTTCATTAATACCAGTAACTGATTATAACGATTTGTTGCAATACTTAAAGGATTATCAATGCCAATATTACTTTGATCAATTTATTGAGAAACAGCATCCTGTATTTTTGTGTTATATAAATGAACATCTCATTTAAAAATTAGACGTATAACATTTAATTGTTTTATTCGTCGTTTCATGAATATGTTTATATTGTTCGATATCCAGAAGCTCACCTAAGTGACACAAACCTAGTTATCAGTAAAAATCACATGTTATCGTTAGAGAATCATATGAAAAAATATCATCCAGACTTTCTTCTTAAGAACTTGCGTTGATTTCCTCTTTTAAAATTAAAAAAAAAAATGCCCAATTTCCATGTGCCCCATACTGATATCATGTATCTACAATGAGGTAGAAAAAAAAGTATTACATATATTCAACTTTGTTTAATGAGTTAGATAATTTCGGCATCGTAACAAATCATTGGTGTTAACTGTAAGACCCTTGTGAGACAAAAAAAATTAGACATGTATTCAACTCGTTCAATTGACTAGAATTTTTATTGTAATTCTGGAGAAAAACTTATTGGCGTAATTTATGTTTTCAACGAACTATATCCTTTTCTCCCACATTACTGAGCTCGTCTTGAATAAATATATATGCCTTACGAATTTGCAGACGCTTAAACTCACTACATTCTATCAAATAGTCGGAGATGAACAATTAAAGCCGTTTTTTAATCATTTGTCTTTTTACAAAATTCAATCACTCTTCAGAAAAATAATCGAGTGCTTTAATTCTTCTGCCTTCTCATTTCGACCATTGAAGTTGTTTAGAGGGCGCTGTGAGCATTTCTGTGTCTCCTAATTAATTGCTGAATATCGCTTTTCTTTAACCATGTAGAAATCGGGATTTTTTTATTTTCAATGAATATGTTTTAGTTGTCCAGTCGAATTTTCAAATTTCAATGAAAACTTGCCTATATTTATGTGGTTCATAGTAGAATAAAAGTATAGTATAACTATAAAAGTATAGTAGTGAATTGTTCGTTTCTGTTCTGTAACGGTACAACATTTCTCAATCTTTGATATCTTCAAAATATTTCAGAGCATTTTGCAATATGTTACTTGAAATTAATTAATTTAGGAAAACAAGTGATCTACAATGGGCTTAGTCAAGTTGGCCTGGTCAACATTTAACGAAAATTGAATATGCTAGCCAAGTGAAGGCGAATACTGAAAAACTTCTTGAAATATCGCTTAGTGTTTGCGAAAAGTCAAGGAGAAAATAGTTTCTGTCTGTATCCATTCGTTTTTACAAATTTTTCACTTTTCTAATTGTTTTGAATATTATACTTGTATTGAGATACTAAAACGAAAGGTATATTCATTTTCATACTAAATTGAAGTGTTACAAATTTTAGACATAGATTGAAAACATTTCTTTGAAAGGTGCTTTCAGAAATTGAAGTATCGGAGTTTTCTGCAAATTTCTGTTGACAGAGTGAATGACTGAGAGAAAATATTCACAAAATTCCTTGGTATGAAACGGATTTAACAACTCGAACAGATTTCAATTTTTTTCGCGTCTTTTTGCAGAAAACTCTCCATTTTAAGATCAAACCAAACTTCAATATGAACATGGTTCATTACTACAGTATGGATTATAAACGGATCTGGAGAAGTAGTAAGCTGAATATGTCCTTTTCTGGCTTATGAAAGGGGCATACTGACTGATGATGTACTTTACAAAGTTTCTGGGTCATTCATGAGAAGAATTTATTCCTGCTGAGAGGGTCTCAACATGTGAAATTCAATATTCAGTTTGATATCAAAGTTTAATTATAACAGTATCATGTAAAATCTCATTAGTGATATTCATGATAGAGATGAAAACAATGAAATAATCAAAAAATTTGAATATATACAAAAAACTTGAGAGCAAGTATTCAATAACTTTCACACATTAAATTTTTTATAGATTGCAAAGAAACAGAAATTATAGTTATCTCGGAAAATCTCTGAGAAATAACCAGAGTGAAATTAATAATTCTCCTCTATTGAATTTGTTAACTACTTAATATGTTAAATGTGGAATTCACGATAATATTTTTTGGCAACTATACTTGGAAAAATGGCTATCATCAATCAAAATATTGAACAAATGGACAAAATAATTCGGCTATTTTTGAACTGAGGAGATAAGAATTAAATTCACTAATTTTATTTTGGAATTAATGACTCTCTAAATCAGGGATGGCCAAGAGGTCGACCGCGGTCTACCGGTCGACCGCGAAGACGATTTAGGTAGCCCGCGAGAGTAAAAATAAACTGAACAGAAAATAGTTAAAAATAATATCATTTATTTTAAAATGTTCCTTTTCGAGCCAAGAACACGTCTATATAAGTAGGTACTCACACGCTTCGGTCTGTCGTAACTCGTAACGTGGTATATTGTTGCGTGCGTGTGTGTGAGTCAGTCGTGTAAACGCGACTCACCGCTAGTATATTGTTGTCTCTTTTCATTTCGCATTGTTTTCTCTTTTTGTAACCTCGCCCACGAAGGATCGGCCAAATAATAACAAGAGCCAGTACTAGTTTCGACTTGAGTGCGAACGTAGGTATTTACAACTAATTTGTTGCGTCGCGATTATTAAAAGTTAACGTAGGGGCCTTGAGACTTAGTGTTTTTTAACTATTTTATCAGAATGAGTGGGCCATCTAGTTCGAGTGCTAAAAAAAGTAAGACTTACCTTTATCACAGTGAGTGGGAAGAGGAATTTTTTTTTGTTATGGTCAAGGATAAATGTGTGTGCCTAATCTGTAACTCAAGTGTCGCATTACCGAAAAGAGCTAAAGTTGAAAGGCATTTTAAAACTACACATTCCAAATATGCCACCGATTTTCCATTTGGCAGTGAAAACCGAAAGATAAAAGTACGTGAATTAAAAAGCAGTTTAAACGCACAACAATCTTTTTTTACAAAACCAGATTCGAAATCAAAAGCTGCAACACTGGCGTCATTTGCTGTTACAGGAATATTCATAAAACGAAAGAAACCTTTCGAAGATGGAGAAATGATCAAGGAAGCCATGCAGAGAGCTGGAGAAGCACTTTTTAATAACTTTAAAAACAAAAAAGAAATTATTACAGCAATAAATGATATTTCACTTTCACGGAACACAGTAATGCGACGCAGTGAAGCCTTAAGTGAAAATTTGGAACAATTACTCAATGAAGACCTGCAGAAATGTTGTTTCTTGTCACTACGGTTTGATGAATCCACCGATGTAACCGACATTGCTGAATTGTGCGTTTTCGTGCGCCTAGTTTTTGAAGACATGACAACAAGAGAAGAATTATTGACAATGATTCCATCGAAGGAGCAAACCAGAGGTGAAGATATTTACAGATCTATTAAGAGTTTTGAAGAAAATGCTGCATTTCCGATACACAAACTAGTTGCTATCACGACAGATGGAGCACCCGCTATGCTGGGACAAAGAATTGGTTTTATTTCATTGTGCAAAAATGATGACAACATTCCAAGTTTCACCAACTATCACTGCAATATACACCAGCAAGTTATGTGCTCTAAAATTCTGGAATCAGATGTTATTATGAAAATTGCTTTTAAAATAGTTAATTCTATTCGAGCCAGAAGTTTGCAAAGGCGTCAATTTCGAGCTCTTCTTGAAGAGACAGAAGCCGAACACTCAGACCTTTTGCTACATACTGATGTTAGGTGGCTTAGCCGTGGTGCCTTTTTGAAGAGATTTCGCCAATTACTGCCAGAAATCAAGGCATTCGTTCAATCAAAAGGAGAAAATGTACCTGAGCTTGAAGATGAAAAATGGCTTATGAAGCTGGCCTTTCTTTGTGACATAACAGAAAAACTCAATGAGTTGAACCTAAATCTTCAAGGAAAAGACAAAACCGTCATTGACATGACATCTTTTATTAAAACTTTTAAAAGTCAAATTCAAATGCATGCATCTCAATTAAAACGAGGTGAACTAAAAAATTATAAAAACATGGAAGAAGAATGTACGCACAATTCAAATCGAGACTACAAAATTTTCGCTGAACAGCTGGAGAATTTGCATCTGGAGTTCGAAAGAAGTTTTGCAGATTTTGTCGCTCTCGAAGAAGTGCTAAGTTTCATGGTATTCCCTTTCAATGAAAACATTGACATTGACAGCTTGACCATTAAAATTGGCAACTTAACCGATACTGAATCTCTTGTGGTCGAAGAAGAAATAATAAAAATGAGAAGCGATATATTTCTGAAAGCTAGAGCATCTGGTAGTACAGAATTTTGGAAAGTGAATTGCAAAGAAAAGTTTCCATGCCTAAGAAAGGTGGCTTTATATTTGACTTCATTTTTTGGTTCTACCTATCTTTGCGAATCAACGTTTTCAACCATGAATTCAATAAAAACCAAAAATCGTTCCCGCTTAACAGACGCTCACTTAACTTCCTGTTTGCGCATCGCAGTTACTTCGTACACTACCCAATATGATAAACTTGTGGAGAATATGCAGTGTCAAACATCTACTCAAAAGCGTAAAACGCAATGAAAAATTCGAATTAAGTATGTAATATTCAATAAATAAATACATACAAACTTATTACAAAAATGTTTTATTTCTCTCTTCTAAATTCTACCTTGCAGTCGACCGAAGGAAGTATTTTCGAGCACAAGCAGACCTCACAGGTCAAAAGTTTGGCCACCCCTGCTCTAAATCAAAAATTCTATAGGTCGCTCCGTTGGAAAAACATTTGACCATGTCAGGTTATTCAATAATTTTCAACTAAGTCGTTTTCCGAGGAAACCAGTATATATTTAAACGAACGCTCCAATATAGGAGGTTCCATAAAACTCTATAAGACCTACGTTGGTCCAATTTTGGAGTACGCAGGTCCGGTGTGGTGTCCGGTTTTGGTGCGTGATGGGAACCTCTTGGAGAGTGTTCAGCGTCGAGCCACGCGTCTGACTTTTGGTGAAGTGCGTCCAGCATATCCCGAAAGACTGAGGATGGCACAACTGCTGGCTTTTGACCAACGTCGACTCCGTGGGGACCTCATCATATCTTTCCGTATAGCCAAGTTTAATTATGCTAATCTGAGGGAACTTTTTATCTTCAACAATGATTCGCGGTTAAGAGGTCACACTCTCAAATTAAAAAAGGAGAAATTTGCCACAAGACAGAGACAATATTTTTTGGCGAACCGTGTTTTCGAGGCGTGGAACGGCCTGCCCGGCGATGTTGTGAATTCTGAGTCGGTGAATAGTTTTAAAAACAAAATAGACATTTGCTTATTCGGTTAATTGTTTCTGTGCTTATATTAGTTGTTTTTAGTTTCTTTCTGCATGCATTGTATCAATTTTCTAATTTCTTTAGTTTTTAGGCTTACATGGGACTCTGTCCCCAGCCTTCATTTATGTTTAATAATAATAATAATAATATTAAAATAATTAGACATTTTCATCATTAGGATCCATTTTCTCCTTTACTGTCATTAAGAACATCTATCAATTGAATAATTTAGATAACCGAATATTAATGCATTTGAGAAAATTGACTATTAGGACTCATGTAACTGTAATTTACTCAATATTTAAAAATTAATTTGTTAGTGTTCTCAGATGGTGAATACGAAGCGAAAAAGTATTTTTTATCGAAGTAATGCATACCTATTGTAATTAGAAATGATAACAGAAATGACGGTCTTAACAACATTGAGAAAATTTGCAACATTATATTCTTCCTTTTCATGAGATAAAGAAAATGAGAAAATTATTTAAATCGCAATCCAGCTAATAATACTTCTAATGCAAAAATTCTCTAAATATATGCTCGTTCTAGAGTAGGTATATTACCCAACGTGATGCCAAGTATGGGATGTTTTTGTTGTCACTTCCGAGTTTTCCATTCCATACTTGGCTGCGCCGTTCATGCTGCATTATATCGATATGATGTAGCAACCTTACTCTAACTCAGCATAAATAGTAGCCACCTTCTGGTGTCAGAACGTACGACTTCTCGTTGCCGGACTGTTTCGCCTGTCTTGAAGACGTGGTTCAATCGATTTCCGACTAGTGGGGCTGTGTCATATTTATATGCCATTGCGTTGCGAAGAAGAAACCATAAGAAAGTTTGGAGTGTTAGTTCATTCAAGATGAAAATGACGTCACTCATCGACGTACGAGTTTACCAGTTATCTGATGAGACGAATTCGGATGACTTACAGAGAATTTTTCGCCTTTTGATGGAGAAGCTCAAGCAGGATGCAGCGAGATCCATCAATAATGGGAGAACTATCTCTCATAGGAATGGCAATCCAATAATTCCAGCAAAACTGGCAATACTGACTACATCTCAATCAAAGCATAGCGGGGACAACGAATAATTCGTAAAACCTAAGAAAACGGCAAAGAACGAGGAATCGAAAAGATTAGCGGCACCTACTCTGACGCAAACTCAGTACGACTCTCTGAACGACGAGAGCGACAGCGAAGAAGAAATGCAAACAGACAAAGAGGAAAATGACGATAATATTCCAACTGACAACCGAAAAAATTTCAATAAAACTGTAATCGGGAAAAAACAAATGAAAACCAAAACGATAGCCCCGCTCATCATAAGACAAAAAAAAAGTGGTCAAAAATTTCGAACACGATGAAAGTCAACAATATTGGTTACAAAAAAGCAAAACTAGTATCGCAAGGGGTACAAGTAAAACCTTCATCTGAAGACGAGTCCAGGAAGCTATTCAAACTGTCAAAAGAGAACCAAGTCGATTTTTACGCATACCAATTAAATAGTGAAAAACAGTTGAAAGTATTTCTTCGCGGAATAATGACAGAGACAACCGAACGAGAAATAGAAGACGACTTACTATAACAAGGATACCCAGTGACGAAATTAGTCAGAATGAAAGGAAAAAGGGATACCCTATTCCACTGGTACTATTAAAAACAGGAAAAGAATATAAGTCAATTTTCTCAAATTTGAAATTTTGCTGCGGACTCTCCATACAAGTGGAAAGTTTAAGGAATAGAACGGAAGTGATAGAATGCCACGTCTGTCAATTGTTTGGACATGCACAACGAAATTGTCATACAACAGCAAAATGCATGAAATGTGGGGAAGAACACAGTACTCACAAATGCCAAAAACCAAGGACAACAGCTCCGAAATGTGCGAACTGCGGCGGAGAGCACCTGTTAACAAGTATAAAATGACCAAAAAAATCCGAATAATCCAACAAATAGACTAAGGACGCAGAATAAACTGAAAATTGCACCTCCGCCACCTGAGAGCTTCTGGTCGAAAGAATGGAAGAAAAAAAAATGAAATCAAAGGAGAAGAAGTCCCTCCGGAAAAAAATAATGAATCAATATCTTAAAACGACAATAAACTGGCAACTATACTTGGAAGAATGGCTATCGCATTCAGTAACACAAACGCAACAAAAGAGCAGAAATTAGCTTTCATTAGCAAGTATGAAAAACTGATCAAATCATTCCGGAAGTGAAATACAACAAGATGTATAAGAATATAAAAATAGCTTTCTGGAATACAAATTCTGTTATACAAAAGAGACAAGAACTTACCCTTTTATGGAAGAACTCAAAATGGAAATTATGCTCATCAACGAGACACATCTCAAACCTAGCAAAAGTTTTAATATCCGGAATTATACCACCTATAGAACAGACAGAATGGACGGCAGAGGATGTGAAACTGCAGTTCTAGTGAAAAAAAAAATAATACACGGGGAATCTACAGGGATAAAAATAAAATCGAACAGGAGGGAAGTAAATTTATATGCAATATATAACCCTACAACAAACAAACTCAGAGTCATCAAAAAAACGGCAGGAGAGAAAGATATTGTGGAAAATAATAACCTCACAATAGCTACACCCGAGGAACATACACACCTCTGCACGGCAACAGGGACTACTGATATATTGGACCTGGCAATAATGAAAAATATCAAATGGAACTACGAATTAGAGTTACATCTATCCTCAGACCACTGTCCAGTGGTTATTGAACTAAAAACAGGATCAAAAGAGAAGCACAAACAGCGAAAATTTGTGAACTGGAAAAAGTTTCAAGAATTAAAAGAAAGTCGTAGCGTCATGATAAACGACGAAAAACAACTCGAAAGGGCAATAAAATACTTGCAAAATAGAATTAAAATTGCAGAAAAAGTCTCAACGAATGGTGGGAAGAAAAATCAATAAAACAAATCCCATCTAGTATTGAAGCCTCACTGGAGGAGAAAAGAATTGCGAAAAAAGTTTACAAGAGGACACTACATCCAGATGACAAAAGACGGCTCAATAAACTTGAGCTAGAAGTAAAAAATAAAATCAGATGAATGTTCAACGAGGAATGGGACAATAAACTCGTATCACTTTCAGCAGAAGATCGTTCACTATTGCAAATGGTACGAGTGCTGCGAGGCATAAAGAAAAACGGAGGAGTACCGCATATAGCCAATGGAACGTCAATTGCGGTGACAGGTGAAGAAAAGTCTTAAATGTTTATTGAAAACCTGGAAAAGCAATTCATAACGAACCCAGGGAACAAAGATTCCGAATTCGACAAGAATATAGAAAGAATAGGCCTTAGAATAGAAGAAAAGATCTCTTAGAATGAAGAGGAGACAAACCGGAATTTCCGACCATTCTGCTGATGATCTTATCTCTGGAGAGCAAAAGGGTATATCGGGACAACCTACCGAAATCCCTGGTGCTGTGACTAGAGTTGGGGAGTTATTAATGGGTAAACGTATGTCATTTATCAAAATAAAAATTTCAAAGTTTTTTCCATTTTGATTTGAACTACCTGATCTCCACAGAGGATTCTGAGCATTGACATCATCACATATGGAAAATTGAGGATTTAAATAAATATAAAAGTCGTTTTAAGTAGCCACGTCAGGAGAACAGTATATATTAATGATTGATAAATCTCCTAGTGAAAAGGTACAAAGTTGGACTTCATCTGGAGCATTGAAATATGGAATAACAATCTTAGATAATACAAAAAAAGATCGAATGAGAGAGACTATATCTCCTCCGCAACAATTACGGTCCTGTCTCAATACAGAGTTATCTGGAATATGAAAGTTGAAGTTTTGATGTAACCATGTCTCTGAAAGCAATATTATGTCGAGTGACAATTTTTAGATTCTGTATATTGGTATTAATCGATCTAATATTCCACTGTAGAATGCTAAGCATATTGAAATAGAATCAAATTGATGTAATAATAAATTAGTTAGGTGAAGGAATGAACAATTTTATTGGATTAAGTTTGATTTTATGGGGGCATCGCCCGTTTTGTAGATGATGGAAAAATCACTTGTTTTATAGAAGAAGGGAATCGCCTGATTTACAGATGATGAAGGATAGTGAGACGAATAATTAGATATACAATGATAGAAGATAACCTCAAAGGAACTATAGACAAAATTTGTATTATTAGCAGTGAATTAGTTGGTAATTAAGTAGAATACTCATTCATTGGATAGAGGAGAAGGAACTGATCTCTATGTTTCTTTACTTTCATTTTTATGTAACAAAGGTTTTAAAATATTTTCAGATCTTGTTTTACTTGATATATGTTTACTGATGAAGTTTGATCACTTTCAAATTTTTTTTTTATTATTCGTCAGGATATAAGCTGGATTAAGAGCTTGTAGCAGGCATAATTGCATTATTATGAACGTAGTTTCATCATATTCCTACGATAATGGTGGAAGTTTCCTTCTCTTTGCCGCTGAAGCAAAGGAAGGTATAGATGTATTTCTTTGTAGCGATGTCCTGTTGTGTACCGATAAGATTCGTGCTTCCTGCAGAAACGGTGAACATCTATGAGAAAATATAGGATGATGGGGGACTAGAAGATGACCCCACAAACAATTGAGACATTTCCTAGCAATAACATTGTTCATTTGTTCTTGACGCTGATATTCTGGACAACTGCGATCCGTAGATGCGTGCATAGTAACACAAAATACATATTTTGGTGTAAGTTCAGTTTCACAGTTCTCTTTTCCATGGTTATAAGCACAATTACGACAACCTTTATTACCATTACATTTTAACTTAGAATGTCCATACCGCAGACTATTTTCGGAAGATTTTTACCTGCGAAGATAAGTAACCAAGATCTTGATGGTTCATGAGTAACGTTTTCCCCATTCAATACGCTTTTATCAAATTGTTTTGCTTCAATAATTTTAACTAGTAAATCAGCACTGTTATATATATATATATATATATATATATATATATATATATATATATATATATATATATATATATATATATATATATATATATATATATATATTATAATATTTTTCCCAGTTATTGTAGGACCTACGTTATAAATAACTATATATAAACATACTGTTATGTCGCGCGGACGTGGTATTCAATACTTTCGTTGCGATCTGAAAATTGATAGATATGATGACTCGTTTATAAGCCAAAACGAACCAAAATACCAACCAAGCTGTCCAAGCGAGCTTTGGTACTAACCGTGACGTCATTATTTTATGTCAAATGACGTCACTGGTTGAACCGAAGTGAACCTACCTCAGGAGTTGGGTACACTTTGGTTGACAGTTGTTTGTGTGTATTCCATGTGTTCATTTTTAGGTTATTGACTATTGTGAATGCTATTAAAGTTTAGTTCCAAGTTTAGTTTTCTTATTTTTAAGTATGAGTGGGGAAAATAGTTATTTATCTCTTTCAATCAGTCAATCAGTTTACGCCGATCATCGAAAGTATTGTTTGTTGCTATGTTCTCTATTTTATTCATGATAAGTTTACGTTACATCCTGACGGAAATGTTTGTAAAGTCATAAGTCAATGTACACTGTCCGTAGTTATATGAATTTTGCAATTGTGTTTTTAAATTACTATATTTTATATAGTATTGCCATTTTTATGTTCATTTCAGAGCCCTGAAGAAGTTTATAAAAATAAACGAAACGTCGGCAAATCATTGAATTGGTTTTTTCAATAATCATCCCGACCAACAACCTTTGAAACTGTTCATCTATATATACTACATTGGTCGTTATCTCCACATCTATATAGTTATTTATTTTCAATTAATTATTGCGGGGAAGATATTCAACTAGAGAGTGGAGATTTAAATTTAATAAATATATTAATAAACGGTAGGTAAATACAAATTTATTTATATACTTTATTACTAAATATTTGTTGACGTTGTTGTAGATAATGACGCAGATGTTCAGTATTCAAATAGTATCAACCCTGATCGTTTTCCTATTCCGGGAAATTCATCGACTATTTTAGAAACTTCCTCGAAAACTTTAGGTACGTATGTACAATAGTAATAATTTTAGTAATTTAAAATTTGTTGCATTTGTTGCAGAAATAATAATTTAATTTGATTTGAATAATTAATTTTAGCTAGTTTAGGTCATCATAATGATGTCGATGTGACACAAATGTCGGAAGAAAAAGAAGAAATTTGGAAAACAGATAAAAAATCAGATGCTAATATAGAGGCAACTACCATTCTTTTAAAACTAAGAGAAGAATTAGCAACTGAATTTGATGACCAAAAAACCCATAAAGGTACGATATGGAATGAAATTGCGAAAAAAATGGTAGAAATGGGTTACAATTTTGGTGCTACTCCTGGAGAAAAAGCTCGTCAAAAATTTGATAACATGAAAAAAAATGCCAAGAACATTTAAAGCACTTAAAAACAACAGGAGTTGGATACAAATCACAGCCAACTTTTTATGGAGAAATGCATAGTATATTAGGTAAAGATTTTTTTGCCATACTTAAATTTTCATTACTTACTACATCTTTTCAAGTTTTAATTCAGATAGTGTAATACTCGGTGTAATATGAATTTCAAATATCGTAATTTGTGTTTCAGAAAATATTAACATGCTTTTTGAAATTCCCATACTTCTAATTTTTACCTTTCATAAAATTAATTTTATAAATGTAAAATTAAATTTGAAAATTGATTTTTCAGGACACAAGGATAAGTTTAATCCTAAAAATTTAATTGATGTAGTCGAGGATGTAGTTCAAGAAAGCTCTAATGATGAGGCGGGGATAGAAACTGAACCTCTAAGAGATGAAATGAAAAATCGTTTCAATAATACCAGAAAACCAGTACCACAAACATCTACTAGCAAAATATGTGAAATAATTTTTAAAAATGACAAAAATAAAGAAATATTACAAGAACAATTTTCAAAATCTAATGAATTGCAAGAAGAACAAATAGAGAAGAGGGAAGAATTTTTGAAGCTATTTAAGAAAATAGTGTCTACACCTACATCAAATAATGAAAAAAAAAAAAGAAAACGGAACGAAAGTGACTCTGAGTGAAACTTGAAAAAATAATTTTCATATTTAAATTTTTTTACCAAAGTTTATTTAGTTTTTTTAAATATTTTTTATTTATTGGTACCTTTTTAGAAAAAGTTTAGTTTATTTAGTTTTTGTACCAATGTTTTTTTATGAAATGTTTTTAATTATGTAAGAAGATGTAATTATTTTGATCTCATGTTTTATTTGAAATGGTAATTTTTTGTCTTTTGATTCATCAAGTTGTTTTTTTATTTTAATGTTTTTGTAGCAAAGGCATATTTTAATTATTTGCTATATATCATATTGTGATTAAAAATATTAAAAAAATAAAATGTCTCTTCTATAAATAAATATTGAAATAGAAAAACAACTTGGCCAACCAAAAGAGAAGAAAGTACCGAATGTACTATTTAATGAAACATCAGTTAATCTAAAAAGTTTTTGTTTTTGTGCTTACTGTTTTTTACTCCAAAGAGTTTGAATGTATTAAAAGTTCAAAAAATGCATATTAAATAAATAAAATAAATAAAAACATGTTCTTCTTTTGAATTTTAATTTTTTAAAAATTATTATTTCTAAGTTCTATCATAATTCTGTCTCTTTTTTCTCTAGCTGCTGCAGTAGTAATATTTGCATCTAGAAAATGGTCTTGCGGTTTATCTGTCTCTTCATAAATTTCACTCCACTCATCATTATTTAGATAACAAAAAATATGTAGAATGCAAGCACATGAAGCTATTTCAATGGCTTTTGACACCGTTTTGGTGTTTATGAACTGAACTCTTTGTCACCTTCCTTTTAAAGGGCCATAAACATTTTCAATCGACACTCTGTCAGATTAAAGCATATAATTGTGCCTCTCTTTATCCCTATTTAATTCATTTCGCCTATAATATAGATATATTATGGCGTCATTAGCCAAGTTTTTAGTGGGAAGGCACTATCGCCTAGTATGTGCATTGTTTCTTCTGGAAAATATACCTGTAGACCGTCACTCTCAATATTAAAAAAAAATTGAGAATTGGAAAACACCTAAATAACTTGGCTTTTAAGAAAATCTTTACATTAAAGAAAAAGAAGTATAACTTACCCTAGCATCATGAGCCGATCCGGGAAAACCAACAAATATAAACGTAAACAATTTGTTACCACTACATATTCCCATTAGATTTATTGAGTGGCTTATATATCTATTTATATAACTGTCCTGTTGAATTTTAGGCACTTTTAAATATATGTGCGAGCCATCTACAGCTCCAATAGCACCTAAAAATTCAATTTAAGTAATTATTATACTCTTCGCAGCAATATATATGCTGTTATATTGTTTCATGTGGTGCATTGCTGCGGTGTTGCCGTTTTCAGATAATATTCCTGCAATTGATTATTTAATATTATCGTAAATATGGATAACTATAATTTATTCGTGACTGAGTTAAATAGACTGAGGAAGGATGAACTAGTTGATGTGGTATTGAAGTTGTCTTTGCCTTGTAAGGTCCTTAACACTGACTTGATTGAGTATATCAACAAACTGTGTGCGGCCTATTCTAAATACTGTGAAGTTGAGGAAAATGATAATTGTGATGCATGTGATTCTGATAACTCAACGGATACAGTTTTGGAAAATTCTACATTGTCTGGTACCGGAATGAGCCTAAATTCTGAAGTACTGGACAATGTTCGTGTTGAGCAGGAAAAAATAGTAAATGATTTGATAAAGGAGAACACTATAATAAAAAATGAGAACAATCTTCAGGTGAAACTTGATATAAGCAGAGAAGAACAAATGAATGTGATGAAATTTAAAATCAATGACCTCGAAAATAAAAAATTTAATATCGATGAAGCTAAGGTATGTCTCGAAAGATCTGAGTCAACATTAATGTATGCTCCAGCTGCTTGTGCACTTCTTCCTGTTCCTACTACAATTTATAGAATTTCAAAGCTGCCAAAATTTTGACAACTTTGCTTTATTTCGGCAGAGCTGAAAATTATATGTCATTTATATTATTATAACATAAACATATTTAAAAAAGCAGACAGATAGGTCGGTTCTGACATCCACAGACCACATAATACTTTATCTGTCGAAGGCGCACGAGTTTGACACCCTCACTTTTACTGGGAATGAAAGCGAATCAGTATTAATACATGTGAATAATTTTTTTAAATGTTACAATTTAACACCCTTGCTTTCAATCATATAGATATAATTTCTTATAAAGAAATTAACAAATTTTTTTCAATTACACTAATAATGATTTTTCTATTTATTTCGTTCCAACTTGAAACGGTAAAACAGAATAAATAAATTGAGCAGTGGCTACAAAAATGTCAAGATGATTCATTGTTCTTCATCAGAACTGCTGACTTTCGTTAATTCTATGCAACACTCAAAATCTTCCAAGTTTTGGAAATTTTCATCGCCTTCGTCATCAGAGATACTACATTCTGTGGAACTAATTTTTTCATTAGACTTTATGTCGATTGTGACTCCATTAATAGCAACAGGATATTTTATCATGTTGAATATAATTACCTGATGGACATTGGACCGAATCGGTAACAAAACCTGACAGCTGATCTCCATCAAACCATTTGAAGAAACATGTGTCTTGATGATTAATCCACCCATACTCTTCCGGCTACGCAATCGTGAGCTGGTCACGTGAATTTTGCTTCATTTAATGGAAAAATAGTTTTTCAGCGTTCGCAATGCCGCCGTTTTCGCGAATTTCGGGCAAACGTCAAACCCTGAAGCTTCGATATCGAAAGTCGGCTCCGCGGACGGAAACGCTGAATAGCCTATTCACTAAAATGACGTCTTCGGCGTCCGACGAGACCCGGACGGCGATACGCCGCCGATATCCGTATCTTGGATGGTATCTATGTTGATGCATTATATATAGTATATCATTGAAGTTCTTTTTCAGCTTTCAATGTAATTTAAGATTGTAATTCTAATTTTTCACCAATATTTTTTTCAGCCCAATCAGTCTGATGGATTGAGGAAAAGATAAATAAGCCTCACTATAGATGTATTATTGTCTTATTGTTCTAGAGAAAAGAGTTTTTACTCAATAAAAAAATGGTCTCTTCTTGTCAAATGTAATGGATAAAAAGCAGTTCGAATCCCGAAACATATATAATGTTGATGAAACTGGGGTAACGACTGTGCAAATGCTGAAAAAAGTAGTTGCTATGAGAAGGTGTTTACAGGTTGGTTCCATAACATCAGGAGAGAGAGGAACGTTAATAACTGTTTGTGTAGCCATTAATGCAATGAGAAAATCTATTCCACCCCTTTTCATTTTCTCAAGAAAGTACTATAAATCGTTTTTTCTGAATGACGCCCCACCTGGATCTGTTGGAGCAGCGAATGGTAGTGGTTGGATGGATAATGAAACATTTCTGGACTTCATTAAACATTTTGCTAAATTTGCCAAGCCGTCGAAAAAAAAATTTAGTTTTACTGGTTTTAAATAACCACGATATGCATATTCACCTACCGATCATCGACTATTGTAGGGAAAACGGAATAGTGCTACTATCTTCTCCCATAAACTTCAACCATTGGATTCAGGGAGTTCATTGGCCATTTAAGAGTTACCTAAGTAGTGCTATGGATGCTTGGATGAAGAATCACGCTGGACAAACGATGACTCTATACGATCTGCCAGGAATTGTAGCAAAAGCATTGCCATTACCTACAAACACCTGAAAATATTCAAAGTGGATTGAGAGTAAGTGATTTATTTCCATTTAACAGATAAAATTTTGATGAATCCGAATTTGTTTCTTCTTCGGTAACTGATCAGCCTTTGAATAACATCTTAATCTAGGAAATAGAAGCAGCAGCTTCAACTTAATAGGTCGAACGCGTCCACTTCGAAAGATAGTCTGCTTCCTAATATATCAGAAGTCGATGGTGAACCTATAGCCTCTACTTCAACAGAAATTCAGGTGCTTAACATATTCAGGGATATATTGTTAGAAATTCGACCATATCCTAAAGCTCATTTCAACAAGCACAAAAAATGATTGTACATTTTTCAGCTGATCTCCATCAAACCATCTGAAGAAACATGTGTCTTGATGATTAATCCACCCATACTCTTCCGGCTACGCAATCGAGAGCTGGTCACGTGAATTTTGCTTCATTTAATGGAAAAATAGTTTTTCAGCGTCCGCAATGCCGCCGTTTTCGCGAATTTCGGGGGAACGTCAAACTCTGAAGCTTCGATATCGAAAATCGGCTCCGCGGACGGAAACGCTGAATAGCCTATTCACTAAAATGACGTCTTCGGCATCCGACGAGACCCGGACGGCGATACGCCGCCGATATCCGTATCTTGGATGGTATCTATGTTGATGCATTATATATAGTATATCATTGAAGTTCTTTTTCAGCTTTCAATGTAATTTAAGATTGTAATTCTAATTTTTCACCAATATTTTTTTCAGCCCAATCAGTCTGATGGATTGAGGAAAATATAAATAAGCCTCACTATAGATGTATTATTGTCTTATTGTTCTAGAGAATAGAGTTTTTTCTCAATAAAAAAATGGTCTCTTCTTGTCAAATGTAATGGATAAAAAGCAGTTCGAATCCCGAAACATATATAATGTTGATGAAACTGGGGTAACGACTAAGAAACTTTTATTGGCGTTTGCTACAAAAATTATAATTGTTTAGGGTAGTAGAGATATCTGATATAAATATTAAGACAGTGTTTTTGGTGGAATAATAAAATTTGTGATATGTAAATACTAATAATGAAATTATAGTAAGTGTCGTCTTTTAGTTAGTAAAGGTAAGTTAGTTTTAGTTAGTAAATGTCTAGCACAAAAAGTTATTACTTTTTAAAAAAAGTTACTTTTTTATGTTTGCCCCTCTGCTTGTAAGATTTTATTTTTTACATTTTAGAGCCTTATAAAAGCTTGTATTAAAAAATGTTTTTATAGCTATATTTATCTTTTTATATAAAATTACTAAATTTTTGTATATTTTAGGAGCTGCAGATGGCACAGGATTATCTGACAGTCAAAAAATAAGTGAATGTGCAATTCAAACGTGGCTAAGAAGGGCATCTGACAGGAGGGAACAGCGTTGAATAAAACGTTTTAAATAAAAACAGTTTTTCCCGTGAATACTTTTATTTTAATAAGAAGGATTAACGTTGTTGTTTTAAATAACTTTATTTTAAGACGTCATACGGTGTGCATTTTTTTACTAGATTAAAAAATTTAATGTACCTAGATTTTGGTTTGTGCTATAAAAATATAAGAATCAATAGGTTTTTTTTTAAATTTTTTAAAACGCTTGTACGAAACCAGCATTTTATAGGAATTGAATTTTATTTTGTTTAATGTTGTTACAGTTTTTTTTTTCATTAATTTAACTCCTAATTTGTAAACTTGTATATTATGATCATTATATTCATATGTAGTTTACAGGAATAAGCACATTTTGTTATTTTAAGACTGCGTTATACGCTATCATTATTTTTACTAGATTTAAGAATTAAATGTAGGTATTTATATTTTGGTTTGTGCAATAAATATAAATGTTATTTCCGTTTATTTTTTTGACTTTTATTTCTTAGGAAAATAATATATATGAAAAAATGACCTAGGTACTAAGACTGTAAAACATCCTCAAATGGATATCTAAAAGGCGTTCCAATGTCGATATCTTTACGACGTCTTAAAAATGAAGTCTTTAAGACATCTCTCTTTGTATCATTCGATGTCTTTAAGATGTCTTAAAGATGCCACTCAGGGGACGGACGACAGACAACTTAAAAACGTCATTGTGCTGTTTGGGAATATTTT
Organism: Cynegetis impunctata; assembly: GCA_030704885.1. Taxonomy (NCBI): domain Eukaryota; kingdom Metazoa; phylum Arthropoda; class Insecta; order Coleoptera; family Coccinellidae; genus Cynegetis; species Cynegetis impunctata. Next base: position 11,789 of record JARQZK010004498.1, on the reverse strand, counting down.
TCGTTGCAGAGGAATATTGACAGTAGTCGCCTACTAAAACATCTACTGTACGCGAATCCAAGTACCATTGCGGAAATTATTATTCGCGAAATGTTATGCACTGGTAGACAATCGTGCTTTATCATTATTTTGTATTTTGATGCAAGATAAACGGAAATCATTATATGTTCGTGTTTTCTGTAAATTACTCGACATGAGAGACTACAACCGCTGAGTGAGATTTTGAAAAAGTTATCCATAATGCAATATCTTCAGTATTCGACGAACGTCTAGTGACGGTTTTTTTTCATTTGGGTCAGAACTTATGGCGCAAAATTCAAGTTAAAATAACAAAACTGTACCTGAACGATGGACATTTTCGTCTTCATACAAAAATGATCTTATCGTTGAGTTTTGTGCCCTTTGACAATGTTGTAGCTGCATTCGAAATCTTAGTCGACCAATGTCCACAGGAAATGGACATAATAAGTTACTGGGAAGATACATACATCGGTAGATTAAGAAGAAATCGCAGATTTGGAACCATTTTTCCCATTTTTGTGAGAAATAATTATGATAGAGTAATTAGTGATTTACCAAGAACCACTAATTCTGTGAAAATATGGCATAGAGCTTTCCAACAGACAATCGACTTCCACCATCCATCTGTATATGAATAATCGAACATTTTCAAACGGAACAGCATCAGGAGCAAATTAAGTTAGACCGATATAATTCTGAATAAAAACTCCGAGGCAAAATTATGCCAGAATGGACCATATTAATTATTCAGAAGGGCTATCCCATATTTCCGAATTGTAGCTAATTGGAGAATATTTCTATCATCTACATGTATAGCTATTTCTTTTTAAATTATATGTATCATGCTATAATTTGTATTTGTCATAATAAAAGAAAAAAATTTTTGAGGTTAGTTGAGACTATATATTTTATCTGTAGATTTCATAGCTATACTATATATTTATTAGTTTGTAGGCATTTGTTATACCCTACTGCATTTTTGTGACATCAATTGAGAGTACATTTTCAAAATTTTGAATTATACGTTAGTAATTGGATGATGTTTCATTTTATTGGTATAATTAATATGATTTTCTGACAAATTGAATAATTTTATGATAAACGTTTTTGACTTTCATTTTTGAAGAAAAAAATACCCTTATTCCATATTTTTCAATTTATCAATTTCGATTATTAGAATTTTTTAAAACACAATATTTTACGGATAAGCTATGATACCAAAGTCGATATTCAAGAGAAATTTAACTCATTCGATCCACTCATTCAGTTTTTAGTAGAATATAAAAAAAATGACAGTGCACCATTTTTGGATACATTGGTCATTTATAGAAATAATACAGTTAAATTGGATTGGTACCCAAAATCAACAAATTCAGCAAGATACATTCACTACCTTCAAGCATAAAGATCAATTTTATAAAATAATTCGAATAAAGAATGAAGAATATCTACCGTCCCACAATTTACGATAAATATAACCGGTTCAAAAAGATTTTACAACAGAACTCCTTGGGACTCATAAATAAATTATTGTTCAACGGTCCAGACCCTGTTGATATAATTCTTCCGAAATTGGCGACTCTGTTCAGAAAGGCTCTGTCTAAGGATTGTTTGCAGAATGCAGTTTTTGCATGGATTGTTTGCAGAATTTTAATGCGAGTTGTGGGACGGTTTGTAGCACTAGAAATTATTCTGATGACTTTGTTGAACTTATAGTTGTAAGCTACAAGTGCTTCATCGATCTCTTCGATTGTGTAATCTAGTGGTACCTGCGTTAGTACGCAGGAGTAGGAGGTTTCCTATTCTAACCTGCGAGCGAAGCACATGCGTTAGCGAAGAGAGCGGTTCTAGAATCACGATTAGCAGATATCAAGAAGATGACTTCTTTAATAGACGAGCGATTTCAGCAGATTTTTGGAGACGTACCTTTTGAGGAACTGGAACAAATATTCCGTATTCTTGGCGATAAAATAAGGCAAGGAATGATTGCACGGCGAAGTGAGATTCCGAACAACACCCCAGGAATCTCAAACACTCCAGGGCCAATGAACCGAAGCGATCCTACCTCAAAGCATTTGGGTGAAAACACAGCATTTACAATCCCGAGGAAGACGCAGAGAAGAGAAGGAAATGCAGAGAATACCCACATGGAGACGACACTACAGAATAGGTTCCAGGCATTAGAAGACAAAGATGAAGATGAAAGCGATATGGAGACGGAATAAACAAAAATAAATGACGACGAAATTGTGAAAGAATTTGAAGACGAAACAAGTCAATCCTGAAACAAGAGATATTCAAACAACGATAAGCAAGTAAATATCCCTCCAATTGTACTTAGGGATAAATCGTTATAGACAAAGATAAATAGAACATTGAAAATGAAGAACATCCAACTCATCAAGGCAAAACATTTATCTGATAGAATAAGGATGACCACAGCAACGGTCGACGACTACAGAAAACTAACTAGAATTCTGCAGAACGATGATATACAGTTCCACTCATATCAACTTGATGCAGAGAAAAACTTGAAAGTAGTATTACGTGGAATACCTTGCGAAGTTACGGAGAAAGAAATACAAAAAGATCTAGAAGAAAAAGGATACCACCCTATTAAAACAACTAGAATGAAAAGAGGCTTCGATAGTAAACCAATGCCACTCGTTTTAGTACAACTTCCGAGGACAGAGAATAGCATATACATCGAAAAAGAAATTTTGGAAATTGAAATCGAAGTTGAAAGTTTGAGGAAAAAAGCGACTATTGGACAATGCGTTAGATGCCAAAAATATGGTCACGCACAAGGAAGATGCAACGCGGAAACAAGATGTGTGAAATGCGGGAAAACGCATTGGACATATGAATGTCTCAAACCGCGGGAGCTACCCGCGAAATACGCAAACTGCGGTGGATCACACCCCGCAAATTATAAAGGCTGTAATCATTACCCGAAGATACAACAACACGAAAATTCTGCTACAGAATGGAGACGACGAACAAGAACATACTCACAAGCAATAGTATTCGAAACATATGAAAAAACCTCTCGATGGAAAAACAAACAAATATATAGCACCTGACATAGACTACGAAAAGACCGAAAATAGAAAAAAAATTAATTCCAATGAAAAATCGAAGGAGAAGGGAGGAATAGACGAATTAAAATGAGCAGTATCGAAATTAACTAATCTCGTTAGCGAACTAATGTCAAAGATGAATCAAAGAAATAATCATTAATGCCAATACAACGAAGAAAACCAAAATCCCTACAAATCATATATTGGAACGCAGCAGGAATAATTGACAGAAAAAACGAATTGACAGAGATGCTTGACATATATGATATAACACTGATAAACGAAACTCATTTGAAACCATGTAAAAACTTGAAAATAAGAAACTACGCAATATATAGAAGTGACATGATGGACAGAAAATACGGAGGAACGGCAATCATAATAAAAAACACAATCGAACATCATGAAGCACTACACGACCCTCTGAACAATATAGAATACATAGAACTATATGTAGAAATGAAAACAGGAAAAATAAAATTGAAATCTATTTATAAACCATCATCTAAAGAACTTTTGCCTGAAGGAATGGACAAAATACTAACAGAGGATATTATTACAATTGTTGCAGGAGATCTAAATTGCAAACACGGAAGCTGGAAAAGCAGAAGAAACAACACTAATGGAATGAAACTAAGGAAATACATAGATGAAAAATACCGAAACTCGGAAAAAAAATCGAAATACACAATGTCGAATAAGATAATATCGAGTAACAAAAAGTCGAATAGAAAAGGTCGAATAACAAATGGTCGAATAACAGAAGGTCGAAATAACAAAAGATATAATTCCAAACAGTCGAAGCTGGAAAATATCGAAAATATCAAAAAATTAAAACAATTCTTTAAACCCAGTTTTATCCTGACGTCACCAAACACTGTCTTTACTGAATTGTAGAAACTACTAACCATACCAATTTTGATGCGGTATTTTATCACTCGCACTTCTGTCTCCTCGCTATTTTATCACTCGGTATTTGGGCCGTCGTTATTTTAATGCATATCCCATATCAATACGCATACCCAGTAAAATGATAACAGAAGGACAACTATTAAACAAAATGCTTGCAATACTTTTATGAGGTTTCTATGACAACTATTTGTCAATTTCAAATAAATATTCAATTAGAAACACCTTGAAAGAGTGTATCGTGCTCCGTTATGACAGAAAAAGGCAAATTTAAATATGTTATGAGCCAAAAAGGTAAACGAAAGCTATACTTTTAAGTGAAACAGAAAGAGAACAACGATATAGTATACTGAAAGTGTGATAATTATAAGAAACAGTGTAAGCCGTACAATTTGTAAAGGCGGGGTGTTGACAATGAAACAACCACACAATCATGAAGGTAACCCTACAATGTTAGAAAATGTGAAAAGCCAGGCGTTAATTAGCAAAGAAACTCCACGGGCTATAATCGCAGAAGCTTCCGTCCACCTTAGTGCTATAGCCAGTACATCAAGTCCCTCTATAAGCTCCATAAGCAGAACTATTAGACATATAAGGGAGAATCAGAGTTCAAGATATTCTATTCTATTTTCTTTAGACAACTTAAGTATTCCAGATAAATTTAAAATGACTGGAAAAGGAGAAAGGTTCCTGTTCTTCGATTCTAAAGATAAAGATAGAATTCTTATATTTGCTACAAAAAAAAACTTGGAATTCCTAAATAACAGCCAGCAATGTTTTATTGATGGCACATTTAAATCAATACCAAGCCTTTTCTATCAACTGTTTAGTGTACATGGAGATATCAATGGTTTCTATTACCCACTGGTATATGCATTATTAACCAGAAAAAATGAGAAGACGTATGTTAAGCTTTCTGAAGAGATTCGATTACGATTAAACATGCCGAAAGTAGCATCAATAATGAGCGACTTTGAGCTTGCTGCAATCAAAGCCACGAAACTGTTGTTTCCGACAGTTTTACAACAAGGTTGCTATTTTCACTTCCGTCAATGCATTTACAAACGTCTTCAAGCCGCCGGGCTTAAAGTTAAATACGACTCGGATTTGGAATTTCAACATAGAGTGAAGCTTTTTGTAGCAATAGCATTGGTTCCCATGGACAAGAAAATAAAGGCATTTGAAATTCTTTGTGACAGCGACCTAGTAGATGCAGATATTATTCCACTGAAAGAGTATTTCGAAGAGAATTGGAAAATTGGAGAAAAAAGAAAGAAAACAACCAATATTTGAACAGAGTTTATGGAACTACCACGGAACAACTATCCATGAACAACCAAGGACCAACAATGTGGTGGACGGTTGGCATAGCAGCCTCAACAATCATATTCGAGCGAAGAATCCCTCAATTTGGAAGTATTTGGAGGGTCTAATTGAGGAGCAAGCATTTCAGGAACTTCGTCTCAATAAAAACCTAGCAGGTTATAAGGAAACAGAAGGAAAAAAATTTAAGGACAAGAATAAGAGATTAGCTTCTGTTGTAAGACATATGAAGAATTTCAAGATACACCAATTTATATTTTGGATTTCTTGCATCGTGTAGCTTATAATTTATAATGTTTACTTATTCCAAATCCATGATTAATAATTAAGAAGGAGAAAAAATTCAGCTCCAGGTATTGATGGTCTGGAGTTCTTCTTCTACGTCAATTTACCTCCTTCTGCCAAAAATAAGTTAGTCGACATTTTTAATGAAATACTCTCCTCGAATGAGCCTCCTCCAATTTTGAATCAAATTTTAATATTTCCGTTATTAAAAAAGCTCCAATCCCCTACTCAAGCCTCGAGTTACCGTCCTATTGCTCTAATTCCCTGTGTCACGAAAATTTTGGAAACCATTCTGAAGAATCGAATCGAAGACAATATTGAAAATAAGATCGGAAACAAAAGAAATATTTTTGGTTTTCGAAGAGGCTGGTCGATTAATGACAGTCATGTTTACGTGTCCTCTTTTATCTACAAAGCGTTTTCGCTTACATACTATGCTATATTAATATGTTTAGATATAGATAACGCCTATAATAATGTAGTTCATGACGTTCTTAGAACTGACATGTCAGATGCTAATATTCCCGACTATATCTCTTCATTAATTTTCTCATTAATAAGTGGAAGTTCTCTTTATGTTATGAGCCAAACATCAAGCAAGATTCTAGGTCCCAAGCCCTCCTATCGTGGCCTACCTCAAGGGTCATCCTTAAGTCCACTTCTTTTTAATTTATATTCTGTCTTTCCTGAAAATATCCTGGTAGAAGGAGTTCATTCTGTCCAATATGCTGATGAACTTGCCTTAATGATAATGGGGTATGACCTAGATTGCATGTCTCAAAAAATAAATACAACGTTGAACAACCTAAATGTTTGGTTGCAATCGAAAAATCTCTCTATCTCTCACAAAAAATCGACAGCAGTGGTCTGCAGTAAGCGTAAAATATCCACTGGCCTCCCAAACATTACAGTCAATGACAACATTATACCTTGGTCTCAGAAATCAAGTACCTTGGAATTATTATAGATTCCAAATTAACATGGAAATCACAGATAGAAAATGCTTGTAATCGGACCAATTCAGGTATTAACATAATTGCATGTTTATGTAAAACAGATTGGGGAGCTCATCCTAACACTCTCCTAAAAATTTACAAGTCGTTAATATTGCCTCACTTAGACTTTGGAAGTATTTATATGGTAGATGTGCTAAAGCAACCCTCAAAAAACTAGATACTGTCCAATTTGTCTCATGCGAAGCACTCCAACGAATCTCATACTAGCCGAGACAGGGGAATTACCCCTCAAGCTCAGGAGATTGTCGATAGCTCATAGGTATGTTTCCAAATCCTTAAGAATAATTAGTCATCCTACTACAACTCTGATAGATAACCCAAACAACTTTAGGCAATTAAGGTTCAACGATACGACCCCCCCAATATTTGAATTTCTGACTGATTTAAAGAATAAAGAAAACCTGATCTTCCAAGCAATTGAAATACCATATTACTTTCTTTCTTATGAAGAGAGAATTAGCAAGATTCAAGTTTACAACTCGGGTCTACCTAAGTGCCCTGTGTCGAATTCAGTCGAATTTGCCAATTTCATAGATTTAAAATTTTCTCATTTCACATCTTTTTTCACTGATGCCTCGGCATCAAGTTTTCCCGACTCTGTGGGATATGGCATATACTCCCTACAGTTAAGTCTCAAGATAGCAGGGAAACTACCTGATTCGATTTTCACTGGGGAAATGTTCGCTATAGGAAGAGCGGTTTTCGAAGCTGTGAAATTAAAAATAAAACATATTCTCGTGGTTTCAGACTCATTAAGCGCACTTAACAAACTTAAATAAAAAAACATTAACTCCAACACAGACATTATTACTATTGAAGTTATTAGTATCATTCACGATGCTCAACGTATGGGCAATCGTATTGCTTGCTTATGGATTCCCAGTCATTCTAACATTTACGCCAATGATATGGCGGATAGACTAGCTAACGAAGGAAGATACCGACCTTTCAATTCTCAAACAAAAGGTGGACCACAAGATCTGTGGCCCAAATGCCATTACAAAATATGGGAGAGATGGAAAGATGAATTTTTCGAACTAGGAGTATATAAAGGTAAGACTTATGCAGAATTTACTCATAGGAAACAAATAGTTAAAATTCCGTGGTTCAAAGCTCTCGACCGACCACGTAAATTCATCACAGTTCTATCAAGACTTAAAACAGGGCATTGCCTCATCCCTAAGCACCTACATAGGATCGGTATTAAAGACTCCCCATATTGGTCCGATGGAATGACTGGTGATGCACAACACATTTTCTTTGAATGTCCTACAAATATTATTAACTCTAACATTCTATACAACAAACTCTCAACTATGAAATTTCACAAACCCATTAACATTTACGAGATTTTATTCTGTGACAAACTAGCCGTACAAGATATTATTGTTCAATTCCTATCTGCTTGCTCTATTAAATTGTAAGCTACCTAGTATTTCTTTTATTCTTTTATTTGCTCAGATTAGTGTTTGCATTCCTTTTTGTCAGCATGTAACATAATCTTTTTCCTTTCCCGAACATTGTATTACCAGGCCTACTGTGAGTTAACCCTACCCAAAAAAAAAAATATTTATCACATCAACTGTTCAGTTTATCTACAATCTACTTTCACCTTCAAGACAAACAGAACGTGGTATAGGTTCGCCTAGTCTCCTGCAGTCCCCCAGGAACCACTTCTGAGTTTTATCAATAATTACTGAGATTGGATGCATAGCCCATGAGGCTGAGTCCACTTTGGATTTCTTCTCTGAGAAGGGGAGCTGCTACTCAGGGTGGTAAATTCCTTTTGAGAAGAAGAAGAAGAATATGAGTCACAAGATATTCAGAGTGTCGAAAAAACATCTCAGATAACATTAATTATCATGTCAATTATTTTGTGGTGTCCATTTATAGTTCTAGTGTTTTAAGTTTACATAAATTTCCGTTCTTCTTTTATTTCGGAAATTATAATTTTAGAGGTAAGTCTCTGATATAAATACATTTATTGGTTCCAGCGACAGTTAAATGCTTCTAAATTTTTATGTATTATATGTTTGAAATTTGGGTATGTAGTATTACCGCTTTCATTAGATATCTAAAAGTATATCGAACAAACTTACGAATAACATACTCGTTTTGAAATCGGAATACGCTGCTCTAGTGATCATATGTAAATTGTTTGTTAGAAAATGAGCAAAACATATCAGCTAATTTCTTTCCAATAATACTGAGTAATAATTTCTTGGTTATTTAAATGTGGTGGATACATGGTAATTATTGACTTTACAACAGACTGCCCCGGTTTTCTTGAAATTTCGGATTTTAGCTTATTTTGGCCTGAAAAAGCCGAATATGAAGTCAGATTTTGTCGCTGGGTCATCTTTTTTTTTCAAAAACTTGAGCTGACCTGACTTTTTCTAACCTTACTAACCTAACTTCTTAGTTCATAAAAGTATATAATTCCTGAAATATATGAATTTAATTATAAAAAAGACAATGTTTTTGATAATAAAATTCATCTATAACATGAATTCTATACTTTTATGAACTCGGAGGTTAGGTTAGTAAGGTTAGAAAAAGTCAGGTCAGCTCAAGTTTTTGAAAAAAAAAGATGACTCAGCGACAAAATCTTCATATTCGGCTTTTTCAGGCCAAATTATGCTAAAATCCGAAGTTTCAAGAAAATTGGGGGAGTCTGTTGTAAAGTCAATAATTACCCAAGTTACAATATCAACCACTTCCTAAACAGTGTATCAAACACTGGTATCGGAATCAATGAAAATTATAACTTCCCCCTAATTGCTAATATTAATTTTTTCCAAACTAACATTAACTATGGATATTGTATACAGTTTTGAACATTTACATTGGCAGCCCTACTGAATGGATTACAGAGAACAGTATTACTTACAATTTCTAGATATATATTATTGCTTACTCTTGTATTATATAGAGGGAGATCTCTATTAAATGTTAAAGATGTATTAAAAGCAAGAAGTCACCGCCGATAGTCATCCGGGACAAATCCACCTGGACGAGGCTATCGGCGAAAATGACCGAAGAAGGCATCCGCTTTGAGAAAGCTAAAAACATCAAAGACGGGATCGGCATCATTCCCGCCTCAACAGAAGACTTTCGGAGACTAATGAAATTATTAGACTCTAATAGTGTCCCGTACCATACGTTCCTGTTGCCGGAGGATAAACCATTGAAGGTTGTCCTCAGAAATCTACCGTTTGAGATGCCAGCTGAAGAAGTTTTAGAGTATCTCAAAAACGAAAAATATCCAGTATCTTCCGTTTCGAGGATGCTGAACAATTCCAAGCGGCCGATGCCCTTATTGATGGTCACTCTGAAAAGAACACCCGAGGCCAAACAAATATTTCAACTAAAGGAAGTCCTCCATCTGGCCGTGGAGGTGGAATCTCCCAGGGCTAAATCCGGGCCCAGCCAATGTCATTCAACCATGGACAGAGCCGATGCCACGCCCCCCGAGGTGCGTCAAATGCGGAGAGGCACATCACAGTGCCATATGCACTAAACCACGATCTGAACCGGCAAAGTGTGCGAACTGTAACGGACCACACCCAGCGAGCTACCGAGGATGCAAAGCATTTCCGGCCACCCAGCAAACTTCATATCGCAGCGAGTACAACGCCCCTCAAAGACCGACGAATGCCAAACCCGGCCGAAGCTACACTACGAAGTCGACGCCCCCAGTGACGCCGTCGATGACGACAACGATGCCAACAACGACGCTGACGCCAATAACGACGCCGACGCCAATAACTACGCCGACGTCATATTTCGATGACATTGCAAATCTTATGAAAATTATTTCCGGTTTGGACACCGAAAAGCTTCTCGCGGCAGTCAACAAAGTCGCCAATTCTCTGAAAGACGCAAAATCCGCAGGGGATATCATGGCAGCACTTATCAGCTGCCTGCCAGACATTGCGGCAATATTCGCTTAAGTATGAGCGTAGATAGCCACAAAAGAAAATGAAAATCCAACAACCAAGTTCAAATTAGAGAAGACTAGAGGTTAAATATGTATAATATGGTACTCTGAACAACATTACGACAAAGAAGAAAAGAGGGGAAGTTCGGTGGCTGCCAAGAGTTTCGTATGCCGTCGACTTCGATTTGGAGGGTCTTCGGTGAGAGTTCGGGGGCGTGGCCTCTCGTCGGTTGCTCGAAGTGTCGAATGCTCTCTTAGGGGATTCGCTTGGCTGCATTCAGCATTCCACTCCGAGACGTCGAAGAGACAACTACCCAAGTAATCCAGAAAGCTGCAATAGGAAGAAGAAATAGTCACTGCTTGAAAACTTTTTTGTATCCGGAAGACTTTTTCAAGTCTTGCAGTTTTTATCGACGGCAAAACGCGGCGAATCCTAAACCCCAATTATCGAATTTTTGAATTCGATTTCTCGAATAATCTTTCACTTATTACGATCGACGAAGAGAATTTTTTCAAATCCTCTTAAATTAATCGCCCTCAAGTGTTGTGAAAAAAGTCCAGTGAAAGTGCCGAGTGAAAAAAAAGTCCTGTGAACCGTGTTGTGTAGTGTATATCGGGTGAGTCTATTCCATTTTATTCATTTATTCCTTTTTTATTGATTGCCCATATTTATAAATCACCGTATGCCTAACACCGCCACCAAGGCGGGTGGTCGTAAAAAGCCACCTGCCTCCGCTCCTACCCCCGTCCACCGTAGAAGGTCCTCCACTCCGAAGAGTGATACTTCGGAGAAAAGGACAACCTGGAGCCAGAAGAGTGCTGCTCCGTCATCCCCAATTCCGTCGCTACTCACTCTGAACGTTCCAAAACCCCCAACTGCCCAAATTTCTACCTCACGTAGAAACTCCGAAACGAATTCATCGTTTTCATCAATCTCCTCCGATAACTCCACTAACCAACCAATCCGTACCCCCAAAGTTTTCCGATATGTGGTCCGTAACATCCCGGACTCCATCAAATCACAAAAAGAGTTTTTCAGGGTTATTAAAACCACCCAGTTGGCTTTAATTAACCTTAAAGTCAACTTTAATAAGACTACCCTTATTGAATGCAGTAGCCCCGCCCCTCAAAATTTCCAAAATTTACTCCAAAACACCGTAGGTACTCCCTCTAAACTATCATAAAAATTAATAACCGTTCCCCCCGCCAAAATTT
>JARQZK010004497.1:77500-137177 GCA_030704885.1 Cynegetis impunctata | reverse complement strand
TCCTGAGCCAATGAAAGTTTTTTTCTTTATTCCCCTTCTTCCTTCGATTTTTCCTTGGAGGATAAGACGTTGGGGAATTCGTAACGAGGACCACGCAGGATGTGACCCAATAGGAAGTCTTTCTCTTCTTAATGGCGTCGAATAGTTCACGGCTGGTCAGACCGGCTCTTCTAAGGACTTCTTCATTTCTTACCAGATCTGTCCACGGGATCCTAAACATTCTTCTAAGAGTCCACATTTCAAATGCCTCCAATCTGTTTTCGAGGTTACGTAAAGAGTCCAGGCTTGAACACCATACAACAGGACGGACCAGACATAGACTTAACCATTCTGTATCTGAGTTGAAAGCTGAGATCATTATTTGTTAGGCATTTTTTAAGTTTAAGGAAGGTTGATCGAGCTTGTTCAATTCTGCTGCTGATCTCGACTTCTGGATCCCATTTGTTGGTAACGAGCAGCCCAGGTATTTAAAATTTAGTAAGCTTCCTCTACTAGAAATGCCGTCTAGGTATGAAGGGTGGCGGGGATGTTATTTTTGTTTTAACCACCATAAACTTGTTTTTTTTAAGTTAATTTTTAGGCCCAGGTGCTCACTTTTCTCTTGAACCATATGCAGAAGTGCTTGAGGTCGTTTGCGTTGTCTGCTAAGATTACTGTGTCGTCCGCGTATCTAATATTATTAATTGGGATGCCATTTACTTTTATACCCAATTGTACACATTGACATTACCTCGGCAAACGCTCTTTCTACGTACAGGTTAAATAGCATAGGTGAGAGAATACATCCTTGCGCTTACCCCTTTTCTTTATTACAATGTCTTCGGTGGTTTTTAAAATTTGAAACCTTACTTCGGCAGATTGGTTCCAGTACAAGCTAGCTATTATTCTGATATCCTTATTGTCAAAGTCCTAATTCCTGTAAGTATCTTATCAACAGGGTCGTATTTCACATTGTCGAACGCTTTCTCGTAGTCATGTAAACATCCATGAAATACATTCCTTTCTCTGGTCGAGGCAGTTCTGAACCAGTGTTTGTAAACTAAATATAGCTTCTCTCGTGCCAAACCCATTCTTAAATCCAAACTGACTGGACCCACTGGCTGCTTCATATTTTTTATATAGCCTAGTATGTAGGATGCGTAAAAAGAGTTTTAAAAAATGGCTCATGAGGCTTATCAGTCGGTAATCCTTACACAATTTTGCATTGGCCGTCTTTGGAAGAGTGATGAACGTGAATCTCAGCCAGTCTATAGGGAGTTGTCCGGTGTCATATATCATGTTGAAAAACTTGACTAATTTTTTCATGTTATTTAAGTTTAGCATGTGTATAGTCTCTGCATACATATTGTCTGGTCCGGGAGCTTTGTTGTTCTTCATTAGTTTTATGGCATACCTTACCTCACTTTCCAGTATGCTCGGCCCCTCCGGTGTATTGTTAATAACTTCGGGCGTATTCTGCGTTCTGTCGTCATTGAAAAGGTTGGCCACGTATGATTTCCAGGTTTCCTGTAGTTTCTGCATACTACATATTCCTTATAAAATATTTCAGTTGAAACATTCTAGTTAGAAATACTCATTCAAGTTTATCTTTGAAATAAAAATGCGTCAAGTTTTTTTTGAATATAAACAGACCAAGATATTTCAGAGAAGATGGTACTCAGTTATAAACAAATCACCTGTTGTGCGAAAATGATGAGGTGAGATAATAATCCCATGAATCTTAGATTCAACGTATGAACATTATATTGAATTTTCTCGAACAGATAGGGCGGACTCTTATATATTATAATGGCGTGATAGGCCTGATATAACACGGCCGAATGAAATGTATGTTTCTCTCCACGTCTAACCAATTACATGCATTCGACTTGTGAATCGCTGGATCATATATAATACTAAATAAATAATTGCTTCCCAAAATGCAGGCGGCCGAAGGCCGCATTTTGGCAAACTTACGAAGCCGAGATAAGGAGATCGGCCCCGTCGATCGCCCGCGTCCTTTCCGTAGTGCTTAGGCTACGTCTCGCCTCGATCCGAGACGCCGATCTTCGATATCGAACGTTTAAAGCTTGACGTTTCTCCGAAATTCGCGAAATCGGCTGCATTATCGACGCTTAAGAACTATTTTCGTGTCACATGGACTTGAATGCACGTGACCGCCTTTGAAGCCGATAGTTGGACGGGTTGAATTCTATCGAGAAGTTTCGGCACGGCGAGGCCCAATGAGGTCGTAGCATCTACCCGATTCCGCACGAACTGGAGATTGAAAACGAGTAGATTGTGCGCCCGTTCGACAGAGGCAGGGACGGGATTAGCACGGCGTTCGAGAAACTATATTTTTATCGATCTATATTTTTCACGGATCTATTTAATGGGCGATGGAGCCTCTCACTAGTATTTTCTAATTTCATGAGTATAATATCTGAGACAGGACCTCTGTACTCGCTGGATTCTAATTTAATCGGCCTCCATGAAAAATGGACACAAAAAAACATAAACACAAATTGGCAGAAGAGTTGCAATAAACATATCTATAGGAGAAGTGGCGAAAAACGCTAAGGAAGAACCAATTTGAGCCTAATTACATTTCAAGTATTATACCAGATTTGCACAAGCGAGTTCAATTGACGGATCATAGATCTACAGATTGCCAACAGGTGAGTTTAATGTCGAAAAAATTACACATCCAGTTCTGTTTATTTGAAGGTCATTAATCATTTATTCAATGTAAGATTCTTGGACGAGTTATCAATCCGGAATACAAGACAATGGAGGCAAGAGTACATTTTACATTTTATTCTTGTCCTAGTGGTTTTTTCCACATTTCGAGAAATTGAACAATTATACCACATGCAGTGAACAATAATAATTCTTCAATAATTTAAAAATTATCAAACAATTTTCCAAGGGAGCTGCTTATATGTATCCTGCGACGCGAATGCTACATTCACAATGTAACAGTGAATTATAGAATATTTTAGAAACTATGTTCAGCGTTGCCAGACCTCCAGTTTGAGCAGGAGATCTCCCGCTTTTTTTTAATGAAATCTCCTGTTCTACTGTATTTTTTCTAAATCTCCCGCTTTTCAATTTTAACTTTTAAGTGCTAGTGTAGAGAGAATTTTCTCAGCAATCATTAATAACAAAGCCTGATAAACGCAATCGTTCATCAACTGAAACTCTGAATGGCTGTTTACACACGAAAAGATTATTAGAAAATGACAGATGTTTCAATTTTCTGAGAAATAATTCATTCAATAAAATGTGCAACAATGAATGAAAATATTTATAATTTTGAGTCAAAAAAATACTGAAAAGCATTTTAACAAGTTTTCAATGTTTTATGTTTTCAAATACACACACACTATATATATATATATATATATATATATATATATATATATATATATATATATATATATATATATATATATTAATGTTAGATCCTATTCAAATTATCAATCTGCAATAAGCAATGTGATATTATTTATTTAATGAAATAAATTATTATTGGCAATATACCTTTTATGCAATCATTATACATCCAATAATCATTCCCTATTTTTATTTTTCATGTATATAATTGATGTTTATTTGAATCTCCCGCTTCCTACTGCTTTTTGGAACTGCTGCATACAGTTTTTTGTAGAAACTGTAACCATCCGCCACGGTTGCAGAGAATACACCTTCACATGTTCTCGCAACGGAATTCTACATTTTTAAAAAGTGAATTGTTGGTCTCCAAGATCTTTGGCGGAGGGCGCATTGGGTCATTATCCATACAGTATTTCAGTCGCGATTTGTATTGGGGAACAATTAGACATTTGTTAATTCACTCCGAGTCAAATAAGCTGCACTGATGAGAACTAATAAGATCGAAACAGCTGTTTGCAGATTTTGGGTAGGAAAAAAAAAGGAAACACACGTGTGAAGTATGTGTCAGGGAGGCGGGCAGCTTGAGTTTAGGATTAACTCCTTCAGCCAGATCAGAGGATACACTTGTATGTACAAGTGTATTAAGGATAGGTGAGACGGGATATTTATGAAATATAGGAAGTGTGGGTAGGGTTCAGAGGATTAATACTGGCCCAGCATTCGCCTTGTAAGTTTGCAAGCAGTGACTTACATTACCATGAGGAAACCTCTGAAAAAAAACTCATGGCAGGTCAGTCGGTCCCGGGGTTTGAACCCGGGACCTCCCAAATACTATCTAGCGTACGCTAAGTACTCGACTTACTAGCTAGGTATTTTGGGCAGGGGTGACTTGAAGTTTTATATAATTCACTGTTGCATTGTGAATGCATTTTTTGCGTCGCGGAATACGAATAAGCGCTCTTGTAAAATTGTTTGATAATAAAGGTTATTCTTTCCCTAGACATGTTATTTGACTGATGATATATTGAAGCAGTTCATTTGAATATTCAATGCCTACAATAACTTTCCCTGTACATGACGTAGAATGTGCTTATTGTTATGGTCAACGCGGTAACTGAAGAGCATTGTTTATGATTGTCTGTTGCAGAATTGATATGTATATGTGACGCACCGTAACAATAATGCAGATGCGTTAAGTTAAGTCAATGGTCCAGAAGTTCTAGGAAATTATATAAGGTTGAATTATTAATGGATTGTATGCGTACTTAGGATTTCTTGAGTTTTAAGTAAAACGAATTTATGTCTGCTGGACAAAGAACGATTTATTTTGGCAATTTACAAAAGCAAAATGGAATACAATTCATAGATACTTGACGAGAGTAGGTTCAACTATAAAACAAATAGAAAATCATTAGAATATGTAAAAATTCTCTCAAATTATGTATTATATACTAGATGACCATGGTCAATTCCAGTGGCGTAGATAGGGGGGGATCAAGGGGATCAATCCCCCCCCCCATGAGCCGACGAAAATTATAATAGAATTGAATAAAAGTCTTCGTATCTACGTATTTATGTATACATGAAATTTATTATGCACTAGCACCTCTTTTGGTATTATGTTTGTGCAATTATATGAAAATCAATTAGATATGTTTTCGTGACGATTGTGCAATTGTGTGTGCAATATCTACTTATAATTTCAACATTATGAGTAATCAAGAAATCGAATCGTTTTTCTAATTTTGGCTAGTAGTTTTGAGCATATTCTATTCAATGTTCAATTAGTAAATTTAATCGGTCACTTTGAGCAAAAACTGTGTTTAAAAAAGTTCAAATGGATCTAATAGAAAATTTTTATTTCGAATGGAAGAAGTCCACCTAAATCACCTCGCACTTCTTCTCTTTATAAATTGTATACTGTACTTACTATTAAACAAAACTGCTCGAGCTTTTGTTTAATGGTGTAGTATTATATCTAAAACACGAGCACTTTTGTTTAATAGTAAAGGTAGAATAAAATTTGGAAAGAAAGGAAGTGCGAAGAGGTTTTGATTGACTTCTTCCTTGGTTAATAAAATTTTCCATGTCACACACGTTTTTTGTTCCTAGTGACTGATTAAATTTCTGTTTACATAGAATATTTTCAATCATTATTTAATATTTAGAATATTTTTTGAGGTAGAGTAGGTATCAAAATATGAGTAACTTTGGCTTTGACAATTTAATTACTCCATAACATTTTGAAGTAAATAAAAATTTTCTGTGATAGCGTTCAATCCATTTCTGGACTTGGAGCAAGATTTACTAATCATGAGAATATAGTCCAGTCTTCAAGTGCTTTTTTTGTTCAATTTTGTTCATGAGTCTCGGAAAAATATGAACAAGGTGTCATTCGATTCTAAAGAGCATGAAGATATTTCTTGAAAAAATTTAAGTTTCGTTCTTGAAAATTGTAAAAGTTATAATCAATTTACTGAAAGAAAAAATTATCTCAAAAACTAATTGATATTTTTGATTTCTAAATACATATACAAAAAAAGTTAATTTTCTAAAAGAAAGTCTCCCGGAAAAAAAAGGAAACACACGTGTTTCATTCCTCCCTGAAGTATGTGTCAGCGAGGCGGGCAGCTTGAGTTTGGGATTAACTCCTTCAGCCAGATCAGAGGATACACTTGTATGTACAAATGCATTAAGGAAAGGTGAGACGGGATATTTATGGAACATAGGAAGTGTGGGTAGGGTTCAGAGGATTAATACTGGCCCAGCATTCGCCTTATAAGTTTGCAAGCAGTGACTTACATTACCATGAGGAAACCTCTGAGAAAAACTCATGGCAGACCAGTCGGCCCCGGGGTTTGAACCCGAGACCTCCCAAATGCTAGCTAGCGTACCTAACATACTCGACTAACTAGCTTGGTTGTCTCCCGGAACTGTAGGATTAATATTTATAGTTTTCTCAGAGTAAAAATACGGCCGACAACGGGTAGTCTGGCTTGCGAAAGTAGCGCCCATTTGGGATACTTTAACAATAAACATTGTTCAACTATATTAAATATTAAATTAAGGAATGAAAAATTTCAGGTTCTTACTGGATAGGTAAATGAATAATAATCCAGTGACAAAACATTTTTATCGCGATTTTTCGATTGGTTATGCAATAGTTTTTTGCTGCTTGAACAAGAACATTGCAAGTGTAATAACTGTTAAACTATAGATCTGATACTTTTTTCCTTTCTTGGAGCTAGTTTCAAAAAAATGCAGAATAGATTTCTGTTAAAAAAAATTTTAATTTTTCAGTTTTTTATTAACAATTTACGCACTTTAATTAATCATAACTTTCTTTTCTTGATTCTCTTATAAACAACGCATTTGTTTATAACAATTTTTTAAACAGTAGGAGATGAATATTGAAAAAACCATTTCCATGTAGCTTCCAATAATAAAAAACGGATCATTAAAATTATAAAAAAAAAATTATTTTGATTTTGCAAAACTATACCTACGTAAATTGTCAATAAACAACTGAAAAATTGAAATTTTTTCAATGGGGATTTACTCTGAAGCCTTATAATAATAGCTCCAAGAATGAAAAGTACCAAAAAATCGTTAGTTAACTATTGCATAACGAATTCAAAAATCGCTATTATCGCTGAATTATTGCTCATCATTCACCGATTTAGTAACTGACTGAATTTTTCATTCCTTAATTTTCATATTTAATATGGAAAAATAATTGTTGAAGTGTCCTAAATGGGCGTGACTTACCCAAACCAAATTACCCGTTTTCGGCCATATTTTTACCTATCTGAGAAAACTATGAATATTGATCCTACAGTTCCAGTAGTTGGGTCTTTTTTTTGGGAAATTTCCTCTTCTTTTCGAATCTTTCTTCAGATTTCAAGAATCTCTATTAATTTTTGACATATTGGCAAAGAACCAAACCCCCTTTTTTTCAGTATATTGTTTACTTTCACAATTTTCGCGAGCGAATTTTTATTTTTCTCAAAAAACGTCTATATGCTATTCCGAATCGAGTGACACCTTGCTCATATTTTTCCGAGACTGCTGAAAAAAGTTGAACAAAAATGCACTTTTTGACTAGACTAAATATGTTAGAAAGATTTTCGATGTTTTTCAAGCATGATTTATACGAAATTGACAAAGCAGTTGATAAATTCATCAAAACTGATGAGTTTTATCAAAATTTTTTTACTGCCACACCTGCTGTTCTTGTAACTTGAAAGTGTGGAAGAAATATTTAATTCGTAAAGGCGATGTTAAGCCTAAAAATTCAATAATACAGCTTGATTGCCTAAAAATTTTTTTTTCGAATATCAATATGTTGTTCAGAATATTAGCTATGCTGTCGGTATCGACGTTTGAAGCGAATAGAAACGATTCAAAGGTGCACGATAAAAGAAGTGGACTTGTAAGGACCCTTCTGAATATACAAAATTCCTTGCAAATTAAAAACTTATGTTTGTCTAATTTTTTGTTTTTGAAAGGTTTGGCTGCTCTGGCAATTCATCGTGATATTGGAATCACAGCTGACGAAGTCATGAATGTCGAAAAACGCCGCAAACTAGATTTGCTCTGATTTTCCCAAGAATATGTTCTATGATTTATATATCCAATTTAATATAATTCAATTTTACACTAATTATTGATAATTTTTTTCCAATTCAAATAATTTGAATTTTTTGCAATTTAATTCAATTTTTCTGCTTATTTTGTACTATCTACATGAAAGATTATTTTTATCAACAAGAATAGAACTTTAGAAGAAAAACTTATAAAATTTTGCACTACGTCATATCCCCCCCATTGCAAAAAGCTATCTACGCCACTGGTCAATTCCATATATCATATAAAGTCAACAGGAAAATTCTTCAATTATTCAAATTTATCAAACAATCTTCCAAGGGAACTGATTGGAAGATTGTTAGATAATTTTGAATTATTAAAGAATTTTCCTTGTTCCCTTTATGTAATATATGGAATGTCGTCATCTAGTATATTATACATAATTTGATTGTTGAATATTACGAATAGCGCAACAAGTATTTACGGAGCGCTCTCTCGTGGTTATGTCAAGTATTTGTTTTCGCCACGTAATTCTGCATTTTTGGTCTGAGCAGTGAATTGTTGTTTCCTATTGTTATCCATATAATAGTTTGGCAGCGATTCATATTGAGTAGTAATAAGAAATATGCCAATTCACTCCGATTCACGTAAGCTGCACTGAAGAGATCTAATAAGATCGAAACAGGTGTATACCTACAGATCTTGAGTCGGGGTGATTTGACATTCTCTTTAATTCACCGCTGGATTGTGAATGCAGATTTCATCGCTGAATACATATAACTAGCTCACATGGAAGACTGTTTGATAATTTTGAATGAATGAAGAATTTTCCTTGTTCACTTTATGTGATATATTAAATGAACGCTTTGTTTTAAGCAAAAAAAATTATCTAATGAATTATCAGTAGTAATTGGTAAAACATGATAAGCGATACGCCCCCTACCGGTGTCGAATATTACTAACGCATGGGCCATAGATTGATTTGTTTACATCTGTATACGTTTATTTTATATGAGAAGTTGTTTAGTTTTGATTTTGTTTTGGATCGTTTACAAACGTTCAGAAGAGATAAATCACTATTGTTGTGTATCCTATTGTTCATCTTGGCAAAAAAACCCGAATATACCTTACATACCTTTCCGAAAGCTGGATTATTCAAAGTTGCATTCCAAACAAAGTTGGGAAACAAGGAAATGATGGCCAGAAGAAAGGTGTGGATTCATAACTTGAAGATTGAAAAAAAGTCTGAACATAAGAGAGTTGTTCTTTACAGTTTACTGAGAATAATTATTTTCTCCGCAGTAAGTTTGTGGATTTTTCCATATAGAATTATACCAACTAATGATGTGCAATTTTCAGCTAACCGAAAACGTAGGGTTTTTGAAGTCCAATGTTATTCCAACAAAAAATCTTCCACTTTTATCGGAAGCTGAACCTGGGCCATCATCCAGAGATTCTAGATAATTGTATTTTCTTTCATGTAACAACCAGAGATACTATTAAAATAATAATATAAATAATAGTTTATCATAACATCAAGAATATGAAATAAAACTTGACTCTATAACTAGGTAAAAACTAAAATATTCAATTATATAATCCGGAAAACAGAGATTCTATCAAAAAAACCAGACTCTCAAGAGTCCACCGTACTTTTAGGAGAGCTGTTATAGGAAAATTCAAAAAATATAATAACTCATTACGTTTAAACCATTCAAGCAGAGTATTCATGTTAATTCTTCTTTTATTTCATGTTGTTTCTTTCAATTTTGCTGGTAAGTACTTAGTTTTGTCCATTATAATCAAGAATTCTTCAGTTCGTAATGAGAGTAGACATGTCAGAGATGTTTTCTTGAAACTTTTGAAAGTTTTTTTATTTTTTTAATAAATAGGTGTTCTATCATACAGCCTTTTCATGGGGTATACATAGTTCCTCTAACCAATTAATTCATTCGTCCTCTACTTCATTTTATTATTGATTTTCATGTTCAATGATAAAAACTTAACTTCAACTTGATGTAGGTAGGTTATCTACTGTTGAACAGAGATAATATTGTCCTCAATCGAAACACAATGAACCACTGGAAAATACGAAGTCCAAAAAAACACAAATTACGAAGCTAAACGTTCGGAAACTCAAAAAAAAATGAACGTAAATACCATTACCAGTCAATGTAAACAAACATTGCCCATGCTCTAGTACCGATATTAGCCGTTCCGGCGCTACAATCTTAATTTCGGACGCCAAAACTATAGTATTTCAGTGTCACTGTCAGTTTGACAGTTTAAATAATCCGACCGCGAAGTGGGAGGATCATTCTGTCAAACTGGCACTATTTGTAATTATGCAGGAAGTTTGAGATGTATAACCGTATTTATTTTGAAGTACGCATTGTATTTGATACGATTATTTATTGAGTAATTCAAGTACAAATCTCCCAGTCGACTTTTTTTGAACAGTTATTGATAAACGTCAAAATTTGACGGCCCTGTTGACGTGTTGCTTGATTTGCTGAACTGCATTTTCGCTTGTTTGGATCCTGCTGTAATCCTTTACGTTTTGCATTTCTTGCATCTCGCGCATTTTTTCCATATATATTTTTTTGATTTGGTTGTATTTCTTGGTATATTACTAGATATAATATCATTAAGCATCGTTAGATGCATTACCAAATCTTCGCGATATTTTTAATCCAGTTGTCAGTTTGACGTTTAATTAATTTTTAATCAAAAACTTGATGATCCTCTTTGTCGAAAACACCAAACTGAAAACACCACATATTATCGCTGTACTCCATAGGTGATTGGATGAAATTTGACAGTTGAAGTTTGTCTAAACCAGTAGTTAGGAACTACTGGTTTAAAAAAAAAATTCAAAATGCCGTCGAGACAACAAATACTTCCTGACATGAACATGTCTACTCTCCGACAGTGGCGTTCGAGTAAAATAAGCTTCATTTAACAAATAAAGGATAAAAATGTTTCATCACAAGTCAGCCAAAGCTACAGTTCCACCGGAGGAAAAACGAGGAATATTGTGGAAGATTTTTGTTGCTGTTTCGTGTTTCCGAAAATGTTCCAAAATGTTCGTAAATGTTCCTTGAAATTTCTTTATGTTTCGGCAACAAATGTTGGCTGTTTCTACTTGTCACCCTTCAAGATACGATTCCACCAGAGCAACATTTTTGTTGCTGTTCCGTGTTCCGTAAATGTTCCTTAAATTTCTTTATTTTTCGGCAACAAATGTTGAATAGTAATAGTAATAGTGATAGTAATAGTAATATTTATTCATGCTTTACATTTTTCATATGTTTACACTCGTCAATTAGAAATATATTTAAAATAAAATTTCAAAGTTAAAATACAGTCATCACAGGAACAACAGAAAAAGATAAAAAAAACCCACAAGGGAGAGACAGTCATCCAAAGTCGCAAACAAGAAACTCTTCAACCTCATAAAAGGCTCTTTCAATCAGAAATTTCTTAATGATAGTCTTGAATTTAATAGGAGGAAGGCGTTTCATCTCTTTCGGGACTTTATTGTATAATTTCTTAGATGAATAAAAAGGTCCTTTCTGAGTTCTGGATAGCCTACAATAATCATTTCGAATCATTTCTCTGGCTCTTGTAGGATAGTCGTGGAAGTCTTTATTCTGATTAAACATACCCTTATTTTCATGCACATATATCAGAGCCTCTAGGATATAGAGGCAGGGAAGAGTCAAAATTTTGTTTTCAATAAATGCATGTTTGAATTCTTCACGATAATCAAGCCTAGCAACTATTCGGATAGCCCTTCTTTGAAGAGAGAAAATACGGGTGCGTGTAGAACAGTAGCCCCACGCTAACAAAGAATATTTCAAGATGGACTCAATCAGGGAAAAATAGGCAGTTTTCAAGATGCTAACCGACAAACGACTTGACATCGATTTCAATAAGAAAATGTTTTTCGTTAATTTAGAGGCCAAGAGGCCGGTGTGTACATCCCAGCGAAGAGAGGAATCAATATATACCCCCAAGAATCTAGCATTATCAGCCAAATCAACAGGAACATTATTTTTTAGGGTGAAGAGTAATTTTACCGTCTTCTGTTCATTAGCCAAAAGCTTGTTCGATGTGAACCACTCGACCGCTCTCGACTGAGCAGCGACACCCCCTCTAAGACAGCAGCCAAATCATTTGATGTTACAGAGATCGTTGTGTCGTCGGCAAACAGAATGATATTAAAGTTATTCAAATATATCGGAAGGTCATTTATGAATATCAAGAATAAAATTGGTCCTAAAACGGAACCTTGGGGTACCCCCATTTTGACAAGTTGTTGACATGACCAGCTATCGTTATTATAAACCGTTTGATATCTATTAGAAAGATATGATGCCATAAGAGCACGACTATTTGTAGAAAAACCATAAGCATTAAGCTTATCAAGGAGGATGATGTGCGCCACACAGTCGAAAGCCTTTGCAAGGTCCATAAAAAGGGAAAGGGAAAACTCCCCACTCTCAAAGCATTTCAAGGTGTGTTCGATAAAACACAGAACTGCATCCAGTGTACTCCTCCCTCTTCTAAAACCAAATTGATTCTCGTTAAATAAGTTATTATTCTCAACGTTCCTACTTGTCGCCGGTTTCCATTTTGAGCGGTAAACTTCAAAAGAAAATAGTTCACATTTGTGAAAACATCCGTGTTGCTATCGCAGTGGAAACGTATCGAAAACGCAACTAGTAAACATTCGTGTGGCAGATTTTTAGTGTGCAGTGAAGTACGAAAACGAATAAATATATAGCTACGTTTCCACCCGAGGAACATTGTTGCTGGTGCTTGTTTCCGTAAATGTTTCAAAATGATCCTTGAAATTTCTTTATGTGTAGGCAACAAATGTTGATTGTTTCTACTAAATAATATGCAGCTATTGACAATTTTGGTTGCTTCAGTGGAAATATGAAGTTTACGTATGTTGCCATAAGTTTCTACTTTTGGCAACATGGAGAAACTTTCAGCAACAAAATGTTCTGAACAAAACTAAATTTGAATTTACTACGTTTATTATCACAAAATATTTTGAAAAATATAACACTGCGATTGCAATTTCGGTCACTAGACCATCATCGGGCAGATTGAGTGAAGAACTGAATACAGGATTATAGATTTGCGCTTACGGGTGAGAAAGAATTATTGCAGGTACCTAAAGAGACAAGAGGAACATATTACAAGAAGGGCTAATCGAGTGGATTTCCCAAATTGGTACAATACAATGTTCTTTAGAAAAATCGTTATTGTTTGAATACACTAAATATAGGAGGATATATCAAGTCAATCTGGTCGTTCAGCAAGATATTTTTTGCATTATGATTGAGTTTAAAAATTTCTAAAGATTCTAAGTAAGTAAGTTTGGTTCCTTTCGGTAATCTGTGCATGATTTGAAAATTATCTATTTGTGGAAATGGGTGGTGGTTTTCACGGCAACGATTTGAAAACGTTGAATCCGTTTTATTTTTCAAAAAAGATTGTTGGTGTTCTTTAAATCTTGTCTTGAACGATCGACCAGTCTGACCTCAGGGTGATTCATTAATATGTGTAAATATTTTAACGGGAAAATTTTGAGCTCAAAATATGAAGATCTAACCCAATTTGCTCATACAAAATATTTCTCCTTAATGATTTACAGGGTGTTTTATTTAGATTATTAAAAATGAAATTTGTTCATTACTCGAACGCTGCTTGATATTTCTTTATGATATTTGGTAGTAAATAAAAGTAGTATGGGACACATCAAATAATAGTAAACAAGACTTTCTCGCTATCACCAGTGGCGTACGGCAGGGGCACGGGAAGAGTTCTTGT
Organism: Cynegetis impunctata; assembly: GCA_030704885.1. NCBI lineage: Eukaryota > Metazoa > Arthropoda > Insecta > Coleoptera > Coccinellidae > Cynegetis > Cynegetis impunctata. The sequence goes on along the minus strand of JARQZK010004497.1, from coordinate 123,368 downwards.
TTCCTAAATTCTACGCCACTGGCAGAATTGTCATTTTAGTATAATCTTTCGATTTTCCAATATTTTCTCTGTAAATAAGGCACTCTTGTTTCGTAACACTAGAGCCTCTATTTTTCGAGATATTTAACGTTGAACATATGGCTGCATAATTCTTTTGATTTTTATGTAAGAGTCATGTCGGTTTTTTTGTCATACAATTGGATGTATTACTTAAAATAATCATTATTAGGTATTTTGTTTCAATTTATAATAATATTAACAAACAATTTAAAACAGAACAAATACAAAAATATCCAGCGCTACATAAGAAAGTCAAAATAAATACTTAATTATCAAGATCTTCTTTACAATTTTTGGAAGAATATCAAATTTATGAACAAAACTTAAAAACAATTTACAGCAAATGTTCAATGTGATCTCCGTTAACCTCAATGAGAGTATCCATTCTTTCGCTAAACGATCTTCTAACTTTAAAAAATATGTTTGGCTGATTCGCAATAAAATTAGCGGAATTTACAATTTGCTGCCATAGTTCCTGGCAAGTATTTATCGTTTGGGATATTTTTGTAGTTGTTCTGTTCTGAATTGTTTGTTAATATTATTATAAATTGAAAAAAATACCTAATAATGTTTATTTTACGTAATACATGCAATCGGATGACAAAAAAACACCGACAGACTCGTACATAAAAATTAAATGAATTGTGCAGCCATAGTTCAACTTTAAATATCTCGAAAAATAGTGGCTCTAGCGTTACGAAACAAGAGTGCCGTATTTACAGAGAAAATATTGGAGAATCGAAAAATTATACTAAAAAGACAATTCTGCCAGTGGCGTAGAATTTAGGAAACAAGAACTCTTCCCGTGCCCCTGCCGTACGCCACTGGTGATAGCGAAAAAGTCTTCTTTACTATTATTTGATGTGTCCCAGAATACTTTAACTTACTGCCAAATATCATAGAGAAATATAGAGCAGCATTCAAGTAATGAACAAAATTCATTTTTAATAATCTAAATAAAACACCCTGTAAATCAGTAAGGAGAAATATTTTGTATGAGCAAATTGGGTTAGATCTTCATAATTTGAGCTCAAAATTTTCCCTTTAAAATATTTACACTTATTAATGAATCACCCTGTATACACTCCTTTACATATAGGACAAATCAACTTATAAACTCCTGAACTTTCAAATTTTGAAGTGATATCTTCGGCATTGAATGAAAATCCTGAGAGTTTTGTCTTAGGTTTGAAAGCAATTTTAGTATTACATTTAGGTATGACATTAGCAACTTTTTCTGTTAGAGGACCAACATATGTTAAACATGTAAATTTTTCCGATTTTTCTACTTTTAATTGAGGTTATATGCTATTGTACGCTAGTTGAATACGTTTCTTGTTTATCAACAGATCAGTTTTGATAAACAAGAAACGTAGTCAACTAGCGTACAACAGCATATAACCTCAATTAAAAGTGGAAAAATTCACATCTTTAACATATTTTGATCCTCTAACAGAAAAAGTTGCCAATGTCATTCCTAAATATAATATTAAAATTGCTTTCAAACCTAAGACGAAACTCTCAGGCTTTTTATTCAATGCCAAAGATATCACTTCAAATTTGAAAGTTCAGGAGTTTATAAGTTGATTTGTCCTGTATGTAAAGGAGTGTATATAGGTCAGACTGGTCGATCGTTCAAGACAAGATTTGAAGAACACCAACAATCCTTTTTGAAAAATAAAACGGATTCAACGTTTTCAAATCATTACCGTGGAAACCACCACCCATTTCCACAAATAGATAATTTTCAAATCATGCACAAATAACCGAAAGGAACCAAACTTACTTACTTAGAATCATTAGATATTTTTAAACTCAATCATAATGCAAAATATATCTTGCTGAACGACCAGATTGACTTGATATCTTTTCCTATATTTAGTGTATTCAAACAATAACGATTTTTCTAAAGAACATTGTATTGTACCAATTTGGGAAATCCACTCGATTAACCCTTCTTGAAATATGTTCCTCTTGTCTATTTAGGTACCTGCAATAATTCTTTGGCTCCGCAGTTCAGCAGTCAGTGCGTTGGGCTACTGAACAGAAGGTCGCTGGATCGAATCCCGGCCGAACCAACGAACTTATGCGGAGCCACCTCTCGGAAGGCAATGGCAAACCACCGAGAAGTATTCTGCCTAGTAGAGCCTCTCTATAAAGACGTTCGGAGCCGTCGTAAAACTGTAGGTCCCTTCTATTCGTGCATAACTGTATCACGCACAGCACGAATAGTTGTAGAGAGGTCGCCTACGCCCGAAACCGGGTATGGCACCAGAAGAAGAAGAATAATTCTTTCCCACCCGTAAGCGCAAATCCGTAATTATGTATTCAGTTCTTAACTGAATCTGCCCGATGATGGTCTAGTGACCGAAATTGCAATCGCAGTGTTATATTTTTCAAAATATTTTGTGATAATAAACGTAGTAAATTCAAATTTAGTTTTGTTCATCACGTTAAATTATCACGTAGTAACGACGGATTCCACCAACTATTTAACAAAATGTACCTCAATATTCCTCCGGTGAACTGTAGATTTACAATTCAATTCATTATTTCTAACATCAGTTTTTGCACTCGTGCATTCGAAGAAGTACCCACCAATGACTTGGACTTGAACATAAACAATAACCATTACGGAATCGGTCCTTTCATATATATTGTTTACCAATATCAAGTGCGGCGTTCTGTTAAAATAAATATTATCATTAACTGCAACAGAGCCCGCGGCACGCTGACCTCCATTAATCTCAAACGAAAGGTTGGATCAAGGCGAACTCAAAATATCAATTCGAAATTTAATAGTAAAGGTTTCTTCCGGTACTGTTAAAATATTTTTATTTAAGAAGATGTTAGGGAAGAGATAATGCAAATTCCATGACGACAAAACCCGTCGGCAATATGAATTTTTAATCGTTATTTTTAGCAAAAATATATATGTATATTAAAATATCGTTGAATATTCGTTAAGGAAATATGCTTCGAGTGTTTTCCCCTGAAGTATATAGCCAGGGCCGGCGGAAGGCCCGTGCGAACCGTGCGCCCGCACGGGGCGCCAACATCTAGGAGGGCCAAATCAAGAGATAGTTAATAAAAAACTGGCAAGAACTAAAAGTGTCTAATATAAAAAAATATAAATAATAAACTAGAGCACAAGAAAATGTGTAAAATTACTTATTATCCAGTATAAATTAAGTGCATAATATATCAATCAGTTTATTTGCTTATGATGTATTGTGCCTTACCGAGCGTGAACAAACGGGCGGTATTATTTTATTGACAGGTAATAAATATTTTATGTTTTGTCTAGCCGGTGTCAGGGTAGTGTTTTCAAATTCATATTGACATTGACATTGATATTGATATTGACATTGACAATATTCTTAAGGATTTTTCACAAACTAAAGCCAGAAAAGTTAATTTTAATTAAATTTAGTTTTATTTAGTAGAATAATATAATTTTTATACTTTTTTAAGAAAATATTTTTATTATGTTTATTTTTATAATATAATGTTTTAGATGTTTATAACTTTAAGTGTCATTATTAGTTTTTTTAATATTTAATAGATAATTTTCTTCTGTTCTTTTGTATTTTAATTTACACACGATTCACGATTATGAAAGAGAATATAGTAACGTATTAGTTTTTCTTTGAGTATTTTCATTTTAACTTTGTAAATTGATTCCACATAACAGTTATTGCAAAACTTACAAAATTTTAAAAATATGTGTTTCATCAAATCGAGGGGGGAGGGGGCGGAAAATTGCAATGTTGAGTATCATGGCCGGATTTACCAATGGGCTATAGTATGATTCAGCCTATAGGCCCCCAACACTCAAGGCCCCCCCACCAAAGTTGAAATTTGTAGAATTGAAATTTTGAAATTAATAGATATGTATTACGATGACTGATGCAAATTTGACTGATCGAACTATACTCAGCACGTAATTCGATGTTATGAGAGAAATTGATATAATTGAAGATTTTGCTGAAAATAAATCTAGAAAAGTTGTAATTAAGTATAACAATTTTTTTAGTATTGAGTAGTATTAGTATTGAGGTAGTATTGAGCATCAAATTATTAATGAATATATACTACAAGTATGAGCATAGTAACTACAGGACGCTTTATGTAATCCTGAACTATGGAAGAATACAGGGCCGTAACTGAGGGGGCACCAGAGGGGGCTGAGCCCCCTCTGGAATTATTTAGGCATGCTCTAGAAAAAATACCAGAATTATTACAAACCAAAAATATTTATATCTGCGTTGAAATATGAAACTAGCCTAGTTACAAACACATCGACCTAATTGTAAAACTGACTTAAAATTATTTATTTGCGGCAACTTTTAACCCGCGAAACATGTTCACGTTTTTATCCTAAAATAAAATAGCGACAAACGAGCGGCTACCAACATTGGTAACAAGTATTTTTGCATATAAAATTCACTTATTCTAGCAGTTATTTCGTACGTGTTTTGCTGCTAATTTGTCGCCTAAAATCGCAATCATGATTTTTTCGCAACCAGACAAAAAAATAGTGCGCCTAATGTTGCCTACTCGTCTAAAAAACAATAATTGGTATTTTCGGGACTTTTTACTCAAATTACTATTACAATCAAAACCACGGTTCTGTTACAAATATCCTTATTTTTATATAAACTGTACACAAAACATCATCATCATCTTTGTCTGTGATTGTTTCTGCTACTGATACATATCAGATTTAAAATTTGCATACATAGCTTTGCTAGGCTCAAATTCTTAAATTTATTGCGAATTGAGATCTAATAGACACGACTGAATTTAACATTTTTAATATCATTCCCTCTCGAATTTTACATCTAACAATATTCATCAATGAAAATATCCTCTCCAGGACTGCATTGGATTACGGTAAGCTAAGAAGAATAAATGCAAATAGAGCTAAATCTTTAAACATGAATTGGTATTTTTTAAATCTATAACCTTCCTCCAAAGAGTAATAGGGTTGTCAGAGACTGATTCACCAAACGTTTCTTTCCAATCGACATTTAACAAGTTTCTTTATTGTATATCTATGTCAGATATTCTATTGGGAGTTACAGAAGTAAGTAGCAGCCCAGAAAATTTTGGTCTTTGGACTGGATTTAAAATTATAGCAGGACTAAAACTTCTTATCTGCCGAAAAACATTTAAATGCGAGGGCATGCGTTTGATTAAAGTATTTCAATAAAATCCACACATTTTCCTTTAATTTCTTCAACCTCTTCAGTTGAAATATTATTAGCCGTTAATTCATTTTCAAATTATTATATTTTACTTAAGTGGAAATAGAGACACAACTAAAAACGATTAAGCGCAAACAAGTTACGAAGCAAGAGTGAATATTAACTTGGTTGTCTATTTATAAGCTATTTCTTCTATTTACTTATTGTTTTCTATGAGAGATTTTTTATTTATTATTTTTCATCAGAAAATTTTTTTTTATTTTTTCAAAATGTTTTTTAATGAATATTCGTTTTCCAGTATACTTTTCTAGGTAAAAAGACAGAAAAAGTTGTATATTCCTGTTTTTTTTATGTATATTTATTGTAGTAATACGTAAAAAACAAGCTCCCTCTAGAATTTGTTTAGCCCCCTCTAGGAAGCTGTGCTGGCTACGGTTCTGGAAAAATAGAGCAATATATTCCGAATTAATAGAGTAAAGTTGAAAATATACCAATTGATAAATAAATTTCTTTTGAAGAAAATAGATTAATTTAGTTTACGTAATGAAATTTCTAAAAATGCATATGACTTCTCTATAACTATGAACACGTACACCTGAGGCAGTTCGATACTTTTCAATATCGAAATTCAATTATTTTCGTTATACTATATAAATTTAGTAATCTATGACCCGCAATTCATACTAAAGTATAGAAAACACATGATAGCGAATCGTGAAATTTGAGGATTTTCGTCCCCTTAACGAGGCCCACACCATTTCTCAGCCAATAGGCCCCAAAAAAGTTAATCCGGCACTGTTTAGGATAATTATGAAAACTATCATAAAATATCTTACAAATATGAATATAATCTGTGGACCGGTTTCCGGTATATGTTTAACTTCATCTATTCTAAACTGACTAAAATAAAAACAAATACAATAGCTGGGTTGTCGGGGATTACCAAATAATATTCCACAGTAATGATGAGGAAAAGGTAAGGGGTGTCATTAGCCTGTAAGCAGGTAGAAAATCCCAATGGGTTCATTAAACTCTTCTGTTCGCAAACCACATTTCTATAATACGACTTATAAACTTGTCTGTGACTTTTCTTCAGAGTTGGGTTATTATTACTTTCTTGCGAATTTATGATTATGCAGCTGGTAGCACAGTATAAGCATTTAATTTTTGATCAAGATTTAATTATTTTTTTCTATTTAGTCCATGATTCCCATAGAACTTCGGAGCGAAAAAAAATAAAATTTTAGGACCACCTAGTGGACACTTATATTTCCAACGGATCTAAGTAACCTAAAGAATTCAATACTACGCACCCATTAATATTTAGATTTATTGATTTTCTATGAATTTGCAGATAAATAACCACTGATTGGAATGAAAACCTGCTTGAATTGAAGATCTATCAACCCGTATTAAACAACGACTAATAAAGACAATAATTTTAAGAAACAAGTGAGCAGCAGAGCTCTGTCATTAAGGTGTATTGACAACGGTTGGAGAAGTTTACCCAAATTTTGATACTTTTTTTTTCTGCTTCGAAAACAGTCCCTGGTACCATTTCAGCTTTGTTTGATGGAGCCGCTGAAGATGCCATTATGTACCGCTCAAGGGACCAGAGAAAAAAATTTGAATTACTAGTGGTCAACATACAAAACAGTTCAAGTAATCGAGAAGAAGAAACAAAAAACTCAATAAAAGAGAGTTTCAATGAAATTGCTCATACAAAAATATATTTAAATTTATAATAATTAAATTATTAATCATACATATTATGATTGAAATACCTGAGATAATTCAGCTCGTTTGATCAGATGGGGCTGCTAGAGATGTCAAAATACTCTGGGGAATAAAGATATATTATATATATATATATATATATATATATACATATATATATATATATATATTTATATATATATACATATATATATATATATATATATATATATATATATATATATATATATATATATATATATATTTATATATATATATATTTATATATATATATATATATATATATATATATAATATATAAATATATATATATATATATATATATATATATATATATATATATATATATATATATATATATATATAATATATATATATATATATATATATATATATATATATATATATATATATATATATATATATATATATATATATATATATATATATATATATATATATATATATATATATATATATATATATATATATATATATATATATATATATATATATATCATACAAACATGGCGCCGAGTGAAGTAGACGTGTTAACGACCAAGCTAAGTAGATTGAATAAATCTGAACTTATAGAAATTATAGTCTGTCGAAAAGTACCAGAAAATCTGGCTAGTAGTTCGTATCTCGCATATATTAATTCAAACAAGTGCGAAAGCTGTGGAAATGATAAATCCTGTCAAGACAAAATTCCCTCTAACTTAGACGACACCATTTTTGATGTTGATGAATGTCACAATACCAACTGCATCCATAGGAAGTGTGATTTGGAAAGCAAAAATCGTGAGTTACACATTTTAAATAAATTAGTGGCTCAGTTGGAAGCGAGAACAAGTAATTTGGAAGAAATTAATAAATTACTAAAAAATTCAATTGTAAACAAGACCGCCATGATACTTTCAGAAAATGGGGACACGGTCCACTTTCATGCGCAAACAACACCTAGCGCATGCTCATTAGTTTCTACAATTCTAAAATTATTGGTACTAGAAGTAGTAAAAGTTCTGACATTCAAACTGCTCAAAAGATGGGTCATATACATGTTTTCAGATTCCATCCCACCACCACACTGGAAGGACTGAGTGAACATTTGAAAATGGTGGCACCGGATATTGACTTCTCATGTGCTGTTTGGAATAGAAAAGAAACTTCTGTTTCTTTCAAGATTTCATTTCCTTTGCAATTTGCTGATAGAGTCTACGATACAAGCTTATGGCCGGAAGGTGTTTGTGTTCAGAGCTTCAGATTTCTCAAGAACAATTTTTTTAGGGACTTCGAAGAAAATATCTCAAAAAATATAACATCAGCAAATAAAGATTCAAACATCGACTGGACAAAAATATTTCATTTAAATGTTCAGTGTTTACATTCAAAGTTAAACCAATTATTAATGTTCTTAGAACAAAATTTCTTTGACGTCTTGTGTTTTAGTGAACACTGGGCAAATGAAACTATTTTAAATAATATTAACATTCTAAATTATAATTTATTGTCATATTTTTGTAGGTGCAAGGCTGTTCACGGTGGTACCGCCATATATATAAGAAATAATATCAAGGCTACTTCAATTGACTTATCACAATTTTGTAATGAGATAGATGCCGAATTTTGCGGAATAGTGCTGGATAGGACGGTGGTAGTGTGCGTATACAGGTCCTGTCTTGGTAACTTTCAAAATTTCATACATTTGTTTGAGGAAGTTCTTATTTATGTTGCGGAGGTGGCAAGTTCTATTATCGTGTTGGGAGATTTTAATTTAAACTTTAAAATGCAGCCTCCCAACAGTAGTTTAAGTGATTTCATTCATTTAATAAATTCATTTAATTTAGACCTTACTATATCAGATTTCACTAGAATAACCCCTGCATCTCAAACTTGTATAGATAATATTCTTACAAATATAACAGAAGATAATTATATCTCCCAAGTAATTGATACATCTATATCTGATCATAAAGGAATACTTATTTCAGTAAAGAGAAGGCTTAATAGTAGTATGAATACCCCAATAAAAATTAGAAATATGTGTCAGAAAAATATGACCCAAAATCACTGGAGGGGGTAGACTGGCAAATTTTTAACGATTGCCAGTGACCACATTTTCTCGCCGAGCCAGCAAACATTTTCCTCTTAAAACAATTTTAAACTCACACTCTCAGCGACCAGTTGTTAAATGGTTTAATAATAACTTGAGACAACAGAGAGAAACCCTTTCAACATTGAAACTTATTGCTGACTCTACAAGATCTTGTGCTGATTACGTAAATTTTAAGAAATTTAAATATGTTTATCGGAATTCTCTACAAGATGCAAAAACAACCGCATATAAAAATTTTATTTATAATTCTAATAATAAAATAAAGGCCACATGGAATTTAATCAAATCCGAGAGCAATAAAAGAAAAGAACTGGATAGTAGTAAAATTTCCTCAAATAATTTTAATAATTACTTTTGTACTATATCTAGTACAATTACAAAAACATTGCCAACCGTTAAAGATCACCATTCACTATTTTTATTTAGAATGCCTCGTCCATTGTCATCCTTTTTTTTGTCACCTGTGTTGGAATCCGATGTAAGGAATGCCGTTCTTAGCCTTAAGAATTCCGGCTGTGTTGATATTTATAATATTAATACAGCCATGGTAAAACGTTCGGTGCAGGTTGTTAGTCCATTACTGGCTATCATAATAAATAAATGTTTCACTATTGGTAAATTTCCAGATTCACTTAAAATTTGCAAGGTACTGCCGATATTTAAGAAGGGAAATAGGGATGACTTAAACAACTATAGACCCATAACTATTGTACCGCTTTTTGGTAAAATCATTGAGATTATTTTGAAAGATAAACTGCTTTGTTATTTATTGGAGTTTAAAGTTTTGACATCATGTCAATATGGTTTTATTCCTGGCCGCTCGACTATCCAGGCTTTGATGGAGCTCGTGAGCAGTGTTGTCGAGGGCCTTGATAGTGGCGACCGCTACTCAGCAATCTTGTGCGATCTTACCAAGGCCTTTGATTGCGTTGCTCATGATATCCTTCTTGACAAACTGGAATATCTTGGTGTAAATGGCCTGCCTTTGTCCTTGTTCAAAGATTATCTTACCAACAGAAGGCAGGCAGTATGTTTGAATGATAAGCGGTCCGATATTAGAGTAAGCCACAGGGCTCCGTCCTTGGGCCACTACTATTTGTCGTCTACATTAATGACCTGCACTTAAGCATGCTTCCTTGCAGAAGTGTCTTATACGCAGATGACACTACTATACTTATTCCAGGCAAATCGGATGATGAGATCAACTCGAATATTGCTGTGACTGTGGCAGCTGCTGAAAGATGGTTTACATCAAATTTTCTCAAATTAAATTGCAATAAAACGCAGATAATAAAATTTAGCTTTGCCCAAAACTGTGAACCAATTGCTGATGTTAAAATGTTTGGTTTAACTATTGACAGTGGTTTAAAGTGGCATTCTCATATTGTGGAAATATGTCTAAGACTAAGTAAACAGATTTTTCTTTTAAGACAACTTAAAAAAACTTTTTCAGTTGATATATTGAGGACAGTTTACTTTGCAAATATTCATTCTATCCTTAGTTTTGGAGCAGGTTATGGGGTAGGTCTTCAATGGCTGAAAGAGTATTTAAGATCCAAAAGCAGGCACTTAGAATAATTGAAGGTGTTGGACCTACGACTTCTTGTAGACCACTTTTTATTAAACATCGTATAATGCCGCTACCTTGCGTTTTCATCTACCATATGCTGATGGAGATTCGACGTGTATCCAGCACTTTTCCGCCACTGGATTATAATCATGATTATAATACCAGATCTTCGGGGATTCTTTTACTTCAAAGGCATAGATTGGTCAGATCTCAACTTAGCTCATTAGATTTTAAATTGTATAATAAACTTGGTGCAAATATAAAACGTTTACCTGTAACATTGTTTAAAAAAAGATTAAATCGGTTTTTGTTGGATAATTCTTTTTACTCGCTTAAAGAATATATGGAGGCACCATCCTTAATGTAGGAGTATTTCTTTTTATTTATTTTAAGTGTTCTTTGGTGTTTTTACGTATAAGGTTTTATTAATGTGAGTGAATGGCCATTCGGCCATATTATAATATATTATATTTTATTAGCGTTTAATATTCGTATAAGTTTTTCCCTTTTAGAAAATTTATATTATGATACATACAATTTTTATTGACCTGCATCAAACATGTATAATGTAACGATGTCAAATAAATATTTCTTTCTTTCTTTCTTTCTTTCTTTCTATATATATACATATATATATATATATATACATATATATATATATATATATATATATATATATATATATATATATATATATATATATAAATATATATATATATATATTCATATATATATATAAATATATATATATTTATATATATATATCTATATATATACATATATATATATATATATATATATATATATATATATATATATATATTATATATATATATATATATATATATATATATATATATATATATATATATATATATATATATATATATATTCATATATATATATATATATACATATATATATATATATATATATATATATATATATATACCTATATATATATATATATATATCTATATATATATATATATATATATATATATATATATATATATATATATATATATATATATATACAAAACGATCTGAGGACCCAGGAACGAACTTCTTCCAGTTTTTTTGCACTATGTTGTGGTTTTTTTGTTATGTATATTCTTTTCTGTTTTTGGCGCTGAGCACGTGATTTCACTATTGTCTCTATGTAATGTATGTACTTATTAAATAGTAAACACTTAATAGTTATATCACGTCATCTACTTTTACTCACTTTTCTAAGTTTGTGTTACAAAGTCCTCAAGTTCGCATTTTGCAGGAAGCCGGAATAGCGAACGACAAGTTTTGTATGTTTTGAGAATTTTACACATCTCGTCAACGACATGAATCACGTCCTATTTTAATATTATCTTTCACAGCTTGCCGACAACTATCTGCTGCTGTATTCCGAGGAAGCACCATATAATATGTCAATTATTGTATGAAGATTTCTACCAGTCAACTCCTACCGCAGGTCGCGTAGAAGAACTTAATTCAGAAAGTTTCAAAAATCGTTGAAGATTATGCTTTCCTTAAATATTTATTTTATTTTAATTTTATTAATTTTTATTAAATTAAAAATACAACTTACTATTTTGTGAATATTTCACAGACGGAGGGACGGACAGACAGACAGCAAAGTCTTAGGAATAGGGTCCCTTTTTACCCTTTGGGTGCAGAACCCTAAAAAACTATTATTGTCCTTCTTTTTTGACTTCCGATAGAGTGCAACAGTCTATCATTATTTTTTTATTTATTTAGGCAATTAGGACTACAAACAGGTGATAACCACCCAACACAGTACCCACTACTTGAAAATACAAAGTGTGTCAAAGTGAACAATTGACTTTTATAAAAGAAAAGAAGAAAAGTAACTAAATTAAAAGAACAAATAAAAATATCTTTATACAATAAAGACTGAAGTAAACTAAAATATAGTGAAACAATAAAAGTGAAATGGTGAAAAAATCTTATTCGCACAAGAACATCTTTTTGAGTTTTTGCTTGATTGAATTATCTGGGAAAAAAAGTCTTAAAACAAACTCTAGTGTAGAGGTCGGCAACTTTTTGTATAGTGGGGACCAGATTACGGTTTACTTTTCATACTAGGACTAGAGTAGAATATTGACAAATTCTTGTAGGTACTTATATTGTTTTTTTGAAAATATCAAAAACAAAGTTAAATAAGATCTACGGTTATTTATTTTATTTTATTATTACAATATTATATTTATATTATCACAATGAGATGAATGAAAATGGGTGAGTATTAATGACAAAATAATAAGTATGAATGAAAACAAAATGTTTTTAATACTAAATTATGAATGAAGATGCTGATATATGTGTTTAATTCAAAAAACACGAATTATATTAGTCACGCTGGTTAAATTTTTTTTATTTAAAACAAAATTATTTATTATTCTTTCTAAAGGTCTCGCTGTCTCACGCGGGCCAGAGGTTGCCCACCGTTGCTCTAGTGTGATAATGGAGTGCGTAATCAGAAATCACTAATTCTCCAAAATTTCAGAAATGTAGTCTTAATACTTGCCAAAAATGGTAGAAATTATTTTACATCGAAACTATAGAAATTCCCAAAGCGTTTGCCGTTAGTCAGTCTAGCAACCTTTTGATACTTCAAATTAACATACCTGCTCACACTCCATCTCTATTTATAATATTTGGTAATTCCCGACATCCCAGCTGGGTAGACCTGAATATTCTGTATTTATTGTGATTTTAGTCAGTTCATTATATATGACCGTATGTTCGAAACCTGTTAATATATACTTAATATATTCTTAGTAATATTTTTTTATGATAGTCAATTGTTGCGTTAAAACCGATCGTTAATATAAAACATCAAGGAAAAAAACTGTTTAGAAGGAGAAAATAAATTCTAAATTAAAATCAAAAATAACCCAAATTCAAATCGGAAAATACTCTGTTGTTACTAATTTTCTGAATTTGTATAATAAGGTATTTCTTAGAACTCCAGTATTAATTAAAGTATCTCTATAAACCACCAAATATTGCAGATAACATAACGTAAGATAAAAATGATATATAACTTCATATATATATATATATATATATATATATATATATATATATATATATATATATATATATATATATATATATATATATATATATATATATATATATATATGAAGTTATATATCATTTTTATCTTACGTTATGTTATCTGCAATATTTGGTGGTTATATATATATATATATATATATATATATATATATATATATATAAATATATATATATATATATATATATCTATATATATATATATATATATATATATATATATATATATATATATATATACAGGGTCCTGCAACAGTGGCGCGGTGTTCCCTATCTCTATATTGGAAACAGATAGAAATCTATATTTCTATAATATTACCTTATTGCTCGAGCTCGATAAAATAAAAATATTGTCGGTCACACAGGGTGTTCAATTTCTTCTGGGCGAATATCAACTATGTTTTTTCAAATGGCAACCTATATTTTAATGTAGATATTTCATGTATCATGGATATATGTGTACATATATCAAATTCTAGCACCGTGTTATTAATCATTTATCGTACTTTCTATTAGTTTTCACTACAATATCTAGATATTTATATATTATATATGTATATATATATATGATATATATATATATATATATATATATATAAATATATATAAATATATATATATATATAAATATATATATATATATATATATATATATATATATAAAAATATATATATATATATATATATATATATATATATATATCTATATATATATATATATATATATATTTATATACAGGGTCCTGCAACAGTGGCGCGGTGTTCCATATCTCTATTTGGGAAACAGATAAAAATCTATACTTCTATAATATTACCTTATTGCTCGAGCTCGACAAAATAAAAATATTGTCGGTCACACAGGGTGTTCAATTTCTTCTGGGCGGATATCAACTAGGTTTTTTCGAATGGCAACCTATATTTTTTGTCGCCTTTTCGGTTTCTACATAGAAAATAAAAGTTACTTTATATAGATCTTCATTTCGAAAATATTTACGGTTTTCGAGATTTTTCGCATTTTTGATTTTTTTTTTCAATTTTGGTCACTCAGATTATTTGAAATTATAAAGTTGTGCCAAGTTCAATTGAAATTTATTTTTGGTCAAATATTCTACATTGGTTAATATCTCAAACGATATATCTGAAATCAACCTGCGATATACAGGGTAGGAAAAATCGCTTGCCACATATTGTAAATAAAAATGTACAGAATCTTCCTTATTGCAAATAGAACACCCTGTATATTATAGATCCAGAAGAAGCGCTAAGAAAAGCTCTATAAATGTCCCTATGGTTAAGTTTACTAGTTTTCCTTAAAACAGCGAAAAATGGCAAATATTCCAATTTCTTCGCTATAATCTCAATGAAAGACTTTTTCCAAAAATAACCTGTTGGTAGATAAACAAATTGTGAATTACACCACAAAATATACATTGTATATTCAAAATAATTTCAATAATTTCCAAATTTGAGCCATATTCTCTCGATTTAAATTACCCTTTCAGCGAATAAAATATTTATTGGAAATCGGGTAGTCTGGCAAATGACAGATCGAAATATTTTCCTTCAAATAAGTATTGAAATCTTTAGTGATTCGTTAAGTAGAACTTTCGATATAATTTAACAACATTCTGATGAAATCATATCGATAGTTCTACTTAATGAATCACTAAAGATTTCAATACTTATTTGAAGGCAAATATTTTGATCTGTCATTTTCCAGACTACCCGATTTCCAATAAATATTTTATTCGCTGGAAGGTTGATTTAGATCGAAAGAATGTGGCTCAAATTTTGAGATTATTGAAATTATTTTAAATATACCAGGTATATTTTGTGGTGTAATTCACAACTTGTTTATCTACCAACAGGTTATTTTTGAAAAAAGTCGTTCATTGAGATTATAGCCAAGAAATTTGAATATTTGCCATTTTTCGCTGTTTTAAGGAAAACTAGTGAACTTAACCATAGGGAATACTTCATGACATTTGTAGAGCTTTTTTAACGCTTCTTCTGGATCTATAATATACAGGGTATTCCATTTGAAATAAGGAAGATTCTGTACATTTTTATTTACAATATGTGGCAAGCGATTTTTCATACCCTGTATATCGCAGGTTAATTTCAGATATATCGTTTGAGAGAGTTACCAATGTAGAATATTTGACCAAAAATAAATTTCAATTGGACTTGGCACAACTTTATAATTTCAAATATTCTGAGCGACCAAAATTGAAAAAAAAAATCAAAAATGCAAAAAATCTCGAAAACCGTAAATATTTTCGAAATGAAGATCTATATAAAGTATCTTTTATTTTCTATGTAGAAACCGAAAAGGCGACAAAAAATATAGGTTGCCATTCGAAAAAACCTAGTTGATATCCGCCCAGAAGAAATTGAACACCCTGTGTGACCGACAATATTTTTATTTTGTCGAGCTCGAGCAATAAGGTAATATTATAGAAATATAGATTTTTATCTGTTTCCCAAATAGAGATATGGAACAACGCGCCACTGTTGCAGGACCCTGTATATAAATATATATATATATATATATATATATATATATATATATATATATATATATATATATATATATATATATATATATATATATATATATATATAGGTATATAAATATTTATATATATATATATATATATATATACATATATAATATATAAATATGTAGATATTGTAGTAAAAACTAATAGAAAGTACCATCAATGATTAATAACACGGTGCTAGAATTTGATATATGTACACATATATCCATGATACATGAAATATCTACATTAAAATGTCGACGGCTGAGGAAAATGGTTGAATCACACAAAAAATCGTTGATAAAATAATAACTGAATAAAGTACATACCAAATTTCATCCCTCTAATTCAATCTGCCGATAGATGTGGCTTGGCGAAAATTCTTAAAAATCACTATTAAACAGGAAATCTCTACCTATAAATGTCTGCGGTTGAAAAAAATTTTAAACCCCAAAGTTAATCAGAAAAATCTTAATAATACAAGTGATTTGGGAGATAAAAACAGGAGACTTCAGCTCCATATACCCTTGAAAGATCTAAAAATGGTTGAATTTAGGATATGTTGTTAATAATTAATTTCCAAGTCATAATTTTTTACGAAACAATTTTGATTTTTTTTTGTTTTCATCCATTATTCGATGATTGATCAACCATTATTGTATTTAAAATTTCTTTTCTTGCAGTTGCTAGTTTGAAGCTACGGAAATATGCTTCGACACTTTTTCGTCTTCACTACCTTTATTTCTCAGGAATTTTAGCACATAAATGTTAATCAAGTGAATACTAAAAGTGAACTTCTAATTAACAAATAAAAGAGAGGCTTGTCGTCAGGTCGTTGCCATGGAAATATTCAATTGTTATATTTGAAAACGGTTTCCGAATAAAAACACCGCTATCTGCAACTCTTACAGGTTTCATTCGCAATGCAAGATTGTTTCTAAATTCCTCAACATTAGTCTATTTATATAACTCCTTAGTCAGAAGCAAACTTGAGTTTGGCAGTCTTGTTTGGTGTCATATATATATATATATATATATATATATATATATATATATATATATATATATATATAATATATATATATATATATAGGTAGGGTAGAGAACAAAAGATCTACATGGTCGCAGTTCCCGGAAGGCTAACCGAGCCACAACGACCCCGGTTCAAAATAATAATAATAATAATATATATATATATATATATATATATATATATATATATATATATATATATATATATATATATATATATATATATAACTGCCACATACCTACACCATCTGGAGGTATCACAGAGGATATTCCTAAAGTGGTTCTCATTTCGGGAAGATGGTTCACATATACCTAGGGGTTTTGATCGCGCTGGTTTGCTGTCTAAATTTAACACTAAATGCCTTCAAACCAGGAGAGGTTTGAATTCATTAAAATTTATATTCAATTTACTCAATCATAATCTTGACTGTATAGTGCTGCTGATTAAACTTGACTTTACTGTGCTTGGGATGAGGACAAGAAAGGTTTTCTATCTAGGAAGTCCAAGAACCTTCTCTCTCAATCGCTTCTACATTTTGTACGTTTTATTGCCAATCAGCTCTAAAACCAGTGTGATTTGCATTGTGATTTCCATCTTTCAACCTTAATTCTTAATATATGGTGGTCTCTTTTCGGTTTAGGTTCTGGGTTACTATTTGATATATTCGGAGGAGTACATTAATCCTTTGCTTATTGTTTGAAAATTAAGTAAATTGTTTGATTATGTAGATTGTTCGAACTTACTTTGTCGCTATTATATTCATTAGCTTAATCTTGGTATATTTTTCCTATAATAAGGTGATTTACCTGTTTGAAAATGAGTCCTCACTATTATTGTTATTATAAGACAATTGCATAAGATAAGCAAAAAGTTTTTCGCTGTTTTCTATTATCTAACTGATGAATAAGTATATAATACTTTCATAGTATCTACTTTAAAATTTCATGCAAATAATCACTTAAATGAAGCGGTTTGTTGTAATAATCTACATTTAACTGGAATAATATTCAATTAATATTTTTACGCAATATTGGTTTTTTGAGACAACCAGAAAATATTAGTTGTCACATTGAGTTAGAGTATTACTTTATATTAGTTATGAAAGAAATGAACTTATATCTTAGTTATCGGTGTATATATATTTTTTTGAAATTTATAAACAAAAAATAATAAGAATATTGAAAAACTAAGCGGATAAACATATGTTCATTCCTCATCAATTTTTCGATATAAATAAAACTAGTTGGCACTGCATCGAAAGTCAACTGTGAGGTGTGGGAGTAGTATATATATATATATATATATAACTTTTCGATAATAAAAAATAAATAATATATAATATATATACATATATATATATATATATATATATATATATATATATATATATATATATATATATATATATGTATATATATATATATATATATATATATATATATATATATATATATATATATACGGACCTGTATTTTTAATTGCATTTTTTTGAATGCAATTCATGTTTCATATTGTAATAGTATTTTCATATAAACTACAGAGTATTTTAGAAGTATTGAAAAATTACCTGTGAAATTTCAACATTTTTTCAAAATTTCAGCTGTAATTTAAAGAAAAATCATAGAATAAGGTATGGAATGCATAGTATTAATTCAATATTTCCAAAACACTTTATGATTTCGATAAAAATAAAACGCCAACATGAAAAAGACTTTTTGCATTTGAAAAAATGCAATAAAAATACAGGACTGTATTTGAAAATGGGAAGTTGAGGGTGGCCAATGCGTACGATACCCTGAATACACATGTCATTCAGGCAAAATTTGAAAAATAATTATATTTTTTTTAATTACAGCTGGAATTCAAAGAAAAATGTTGAAATTTTACTGTTAATTGTTCAATATTTCCAAAACACTCTGTAGTTCAGATGAAAATACTACGACAATATGAAACATGACTCTTGGCATTCAAAAAAATGCAATAAAAAATACAGGTCCGTATTTGAAAATTTAAAGTTGAGGGTGGCCCAATTTATACGATGTTATATTGTATGTTTTCTCGGATGTTTGAATGAATCTGAGAAAAATTCCGGGGTTCAATCCGATTTTTTCGAAAGTTTTGTTGGCGCTGAGAAGCACCGTTTCTCACGTGTCACAAAAGGAGCTTCTCAGCGCCAACAAAACTTTCGAAAAAATCGGATTGAACCCCGGAATATTTCTCAGATACGTATATATATATATATATATATATATATATATATAGGGTGTCACAAAATTGCTGAGACACAGAGCTACCACTAGCAGTAGAGGTCAAAATAAGTCGATTGGACCGAATTTATTTATATACCAAAATGTATACCGTTTGCCCGTGAGAAGAGTTGAAACTTTGCATAAAAAACACATTTTAAGGAGGATGCATTTCAATTTTTTACGTCAAATTGACCTTTTTATTATAAAAAAGCATTTGGCATATATTGCAACGGCCAACTAAAATTTGTATTACAATTTTATTGAACTATTTATTACTAGGAATATCTGTTAGCAGAATTTAAGACAAATGAAGATAATTAATGTACTCTCGTTAAAAAATTTGAGAACCGTATTACCCCTAGGAAACTCCTGGAAAAAATATCAGGGGGGTGGTTTTACCCTATTGACACTTTTTTGAATGTCGAAAGGATAGTTATCCTTTTAAATAAATACACTTTTGTCAAATTCAATTAAATTTGTGTAAATGTGTTTTTTTATGTAAACTTTTAAATCTTCTCAAGGACAAATGGTACATTTAGGTATGTAAATTAATTGGGTCCAATCGACTTAGTTTGACCTTAACTACACGTGGTAGCTCTGCGTCCCAGCAATTTTGGGACATTTTTAACTGCAGTTATCTTTGGGACAAAACGAAACTATTGGACACAAAAGTGGTGGGGAGGATTGGAAATTTGAACGTGGATTAAGTTTAAGCTAAAGAAGTGCTTTTGGCAGCTGAATTTTATTTCTCCCCGTTTTTGGCGCACATCCACAGGTGCTACAGATTAAATCTCGGTTATTTTGATATAGAGATTTTTTGTTGATTTTTGAGGTTTTGGGTACAGCTTCTTCTGATTGAGCGAGAGGGTTCCAATTTGGTACGTGGATCAAATTAATGATAAGTGGGGAGGGGTTTAATTGATTAATTTTATCACTGCAATTTTTATGTTTACGTTTATCTCTACACTCTATTCAAAATCACATAGGATGTGAATAATTTTTATTTAAAAAATAACAAAAGTATGGGGAAAAAACGACAGAGCGACGGAACTCTGTTGCTCACGCATATGTAATTTTCTTCTTGCTTTAAGTGGGGAAAACTCTTCTTGGTATTATGGGTTTTTTTTAATACCTGACGAATAATGTTTTCACGAAAATTTTGGCCAGTGCCAATATTAGGTGTTTTACGTCCTTAAATGTTTTCTCACAGCGATAATATTTTGTAATGACCTGCAAGTATCTAAGGTAAATTATTCAATGTTACTCATTCATAAACATCGCAAGCTACTGTTGCGAGCTATAATTTGAATTGCTTCTTACATTTAATGTTAAAAATATTTGAAAAATACCCAAGGAAATTTTGATGCGATTATAATAAAAGTTTCAACAACTTATATACGATAATGTACTATTTCAAACATCCCTAGAGGAATTACTTTTTATCTAGATTATTTATGCGATACTGAAACATACTTGCATATATTAACCCACTAATATGATAACCGGCATATACCAGTAAAAGTTTTTATAAATAATCGGATGATTATTTCTTAATACGATTGATGATTCATAACTGAAAGCCAGTCGAGTCTAATTAAAAAATGCTGCATAGGCTAAAAGCTGCTAATGACTTCAATTAGAAATGGTTTTATTATTTGTTGTGCAGAAATAATTGGTAAAATTTGCTTCAATATCGAAACTAGAAATATATCTAATTTATATTGAAACTGAATTAGGATTTCCATATGGGAGTCGATATATATATATATATATATATATATATATATATATATATATATATATATATATATATATATATATATATATGAATTTATATAATAATATATATATATATATATATATATATATATATATATACCAAGAGATATCAATTATTGGTATAACAGGTTTATTTCAAACATTACATTTTAAAATTAAAATTCATTGGACGTTTCAATGGAGTTTCCATCTTCATCAGCTAAAATCGGGATAAAATACAATTCAAATGCCTAAATATAAAACATATATACACATACACTAAAATAAAATAAAATAAATTGTATCTCACCAGAATGTTCGTTGGTAGTTGTCACAATACTTGTTGCGACCGCGCAATATTATTTAATTATTTTTTCAATAATAATATTTTTTAAATTTTCATTTTTCTTTTCAAACAATTTATTTCTATTCCTTTTCAAATTCATTTTCACCTCATATTAAGTATCATTTTATTCAGTCTTCCCCCGTATATGCCTTCAAATTTCTCCTTCATCGCTGTGCGCGGAAGACATATGTTCTCAAGACACATGTGAAACAAATATAATTCAATTTTCAATTGCCACTAACTTGTGCTCCAGTGCGTTATATCTACTTTACATATTCTCCTCATTTTCACCATTTTCACCCTTTCACCGCTTGAACTTCAAGATTTTCTGGAATTACGATTGGAGACAGTGGAACTCTGGCCAGAGTGTGAGTGGAACGAGTTTCACCAAGTTAAGAACTTTTATCCAACACCCAAGGTTGAGTCCGGCAATAAGGTAGGATTTGAAGGTATTTTTTAACAACTCTCAAAATTTATACAGTCCACTAAAGTCTCAATCCTCCATTATTTGGTCCTTCGGGCCGGATGACTCTTGAATCTCTGTTTAACCGATGTATAATCGTTCATGCGTATAGAGCTCATGTATTACAATAATGGGGCATATATCGAACTTAGGCCCTTTATATCTATTTTGTTGTTAACTGTGTTGTCTTAGTTCTTCTGTATAAAAATAATTTCAAGGATTTCGCGTGATTTTAAGTTTTTTTCTATAGTTAGTATGTGTGTTTCATCGTAATCGAAATCATGTCTTTCTGATTGTTATTATTACGATTTGTTATTATTACGAAACCACAGCCACCAACCGGTTAATTGACTTCCACTCAGCACACCACATCTCACATAAAAAGGCCATTGTTAGCAACGTAATATACAGAGCTGTCCAACTAACATCTCCCAGATTCCGACCTGAAACACTCAAAAAAGCGAAATCACTTCTGATACGCAACAACTACCCTTCTCATATAATAGACAAAAACATCAAAATCCAAGTACATAAAACCTACAACAAGGAACCAAGATCTAACACACCAGAGTCTACAGATAAAAAAATATACGTACCTATTCCATACATCACATACCTGACCCCGAAAATAACTAACATTTTAAAACCGTTCAGTATACAGATAGCGCATCAACCTCAGAATCAGATAAAACAACTCTACACCAACTTAAAGAGCAAAATTCCAACAGAAAAGAAATCCCACGTAGTATACAGCGTTCCCTGCAAAGATTGCAATAAAGTATATATCGGACAAACCTCACAACGTCTACAAGATAGACTAAAAGCCCACAGATATGCCAAAACAGCGAACACTGCACTGAACAAACACAAACAATCAGAAAGACATGATTTCGATTACGATGAAACACACATACTAACTATAGAAAAAAACTTAAAATCAAGCGAAATCCTTGAAATGATTTTTATACAGAAGAACCAAGACAACACAGTTAACAACAAAATAGATATAAAGGGCCTAAGTTCGATATATGCCCCATTATTGTAATACATGAGCTCTATACGCATGAACGATTATACATCGGTTAAACAGAGATTCAAGAGTCAAGTAGTATTGTGACAACTACCAACGAACACTCTGGTGAGATACAATTTATTTTATTTTATTTTAGTGTATGTGTATATATGTTTTATATTTAGGCATTTGAATTGTATTTTATCCCGATTTTAGCTGATGAAGATGGAAACTCCATTGAAACGTCCAATGAATTTTAATTTTAAAATGTAATGTTTGAAATAAACCTGTTATACCAATAATTGATATCTCTTGGAATGAATACGATAAACAGGTAAAAATCAAGAATTCAAATATATATATATATATATATATATATATATATATATATATATATATATATATATATATATATATATATAAATTCGAAATTTAATTTAAAATATACACATGAAAAATACATATTATCTGGCATCTATTCACCCTGAGTAATAAAAAAAAGTGAAACAGAGGCTTTTGAATATAATGAAAAAGGGTTTTTTATGGAAATAATGATCTAAGTCAATTGTGTTTCAAATGAGACATTGAATAATATGAGATTAACTATGTATATTAAATAAGTGAGAAATTGTCAATTTTGAATTTAATAAAATAACACAAATATTTTATATTGTACACAGGAGAGCTATCATCAATTTCAACTTCTTTGTTTATAGTAAATATCTTCGAATATAATTAATTTAACAAACACTTCTCATAATATTCATCATTCGAACAAAATTGCGAAATTATTATTGTGGGAATTTAAAGAAATGGTCGATGAAGCAATCAGAGTAACAATAATAACGATATTTCATTTCATGAAAATCTTGAATCTGGAGTAGTAAAATGAGAAACATAAAAATATTTTAAACACTGATTTTTTAATATTTCAAATATTCTGATTTATCTCGGTTAAATTTACATTTTTGTTATTTAAAAGTTTAAAAGTCTAGCAGGTATCTGTTTGGTATTGTAACTATCTTAGGGTATAGAAAAAGCCTTTATACATTATCGGTTTATACATAACGAAAATTTTCATAACAATACTTTCGGCGATCTGGAAGACTTTTGTGATAAGTAAGAAACGATATTGTTCAGGATAAATACTCAGTTCACCTTTCAAAAAATTAGATTCACACGAAAAATTCTTCTTGCATTGATTTTCAACAAATACTTGAATCAGGTGAGTATGTAACAAAAACAGGTGAGTATATAATCCAAAAATTTTGTGTTTAGCTAATAATTTCGTACAGTTTCATACAGAATTTGACAAGTAAAAAAATTTTCATTTATATTACCAAAACTCACGTTTCCAATAATGTTTATAACAATGAAAAACTGATCTATAAGCAACAAGTTTTGTATAGAATTATGTTTGGTAATACGCATTCGGTGTCTTTCCGTGAGAAAACGAAAATACCAATAATATACAATTGTATTTGAATAAAAACAATACAGCAATCTCTTCATATACTTAAGAAAGGCATGTTAACTTAATCAGCTGATTTTAAAAATAACATACAACAATTATATGGTATACAGCATATTAATGCAAAATTTGAAAAAAATAATCGAATGCAAATAAATTTTTTTCAATTTATTGATATTAGGGATAGTGAAAGCGACTTGTTCTCTAACAAAACGTCACTTTCTATTGTTCTTTGATATAAAATTCATAAAAAATGCAAAAATTTTAAATTCAGTTTAAAACTTTCACATTTTTCATTTATAGTAGTTTTTAGACGTGTCAAAGTGAACTTACCTTTTCTTTCGATTAAGTTTAAAATATAGTAACACACGAAAAGTTTCGAACAACACAAAAAAAATAATATACGAAATTTTGCACAACAAATTTTAAAAACAAAACTTGATTTTTTACACCGCAACGAAATTTCTTTTGCTAGTTCGCAACACCTTGTATCCAAATGCAAACTTTCGAAGCATAAACGTTCGCGATGTCCACTGCGGGTTACTCGAAAGAACAAGCGTGAAAGAGTGATAACTTTGGTGAACAGGTGACCGACTTGCCTGCGTTTTCATAAGGTGCATCAACTGAATTAATTGGTGGGAGTGGGAAAATCCACTTACTCTCCGAATTGACTTGAAGGTACAACGAAGATACCCAAATTCTCAGAATTAAAACTGGTGGAAAAAATGATTGGGTTTAATCCTCTGGGTTGTTAATGGAAGAAAACATTTTTTTTTACTACTTACAAATTGGGAGATATTTTGATGACTAAGCCCCTGCTGGAAAGACCCCGGTGAAGAGTATAATTTATTGGGTTTTTTGAATAAAATGTTGTTTCCTGTGAATTCCTATAGGTTAAATTGATAGGTTATTGCTTGATTAATTTGGTGGATACAACAGTTACAAAGCAATTTAGGATCTGATTCATATTCACATAAGAAAC
This sequence comes from Cynegetis impunctata, assembly GCA_030704885.1. NCBI lineage: Eukaryota > Metazoa > Arthropoda > Insecta > Coleoptera > Coccinellidae > Cynegetis > Cynegetis impunctata. The sequence goes on along the minus strand of JARQZK010004497.1, from coordinate 97,719 downwards.
TCGAATAACAATTAATCAATTTGAAGTTATTTATGTATTGAGTAAACTGAATATTTTATAGAGTTCCTCATGTAAATCTCACAGTCATATTGTTTCATGAATTTAAAAGTATTAATTAATTTTTTCTTGAATTTTGAAGAGAGAATCAAAAAAAAAACATTTTGATTTTAGGAGTTAACTTAAACTTTGTTTTTGCATCTCTTAAGAACTATTACATTTTTTTGTTACTCATTGAAATGGATCTATGGAACATCCACTCATCAAAAATTATTTTGTTCAAAAACTGATATTTTCATATTAACTCCAAATTTTAACGTAAATTGTATGTTCATCAACATCAATGCAGAATGCTTACAATTATCATAATCAAAGAATAATTTAAATCAAATAATACATAAAGATTTATTTTACATACATACATACATATATATATATATATATATATATATATATATATATATATATATATATATATATATATATATATATATATATATATATATATATATATATATATATATATATATATATATATATATATATATATATAATCTCTTGATAATTATTAGCAATAACAGGCTTGTTGAATCTTAAAAAACTCGATTTTATTAACAAAAAGTTTTGATAAAGTCACGAATGTCGTGGCGAAACGTCAACTTTTTAATAAAATCGAGTTTTTTAAGATTCAACAAGCCTGTTATTGCTAATAATTATCAAGAGATTAGAAATAGTTCACAGGCAACAACAATTCGAATAAATAATTATATATATATATATATATATATATATATATATAAATATATATATATATATATATATATATATATATATATATATTATATATATATATATATATATATATATATATATATATATATATATATAGGGTGACCCAGAGCTACGTAATCGGTCCATAACTTTATTGTCATTGAAGATATCGATATGAAATTTTCAGAGCTAATATAACCTGACTAAGTCTATTTTTCAAAATTATTTTGAAGAAAATTGCACTTCCGGTTTTGCCGGAAGTGATATCAACTTTGTTATTTCAAATGGAATACCCTGTAAATTTTTGATTTTCGAATTTCTTATGTAATTTACAATAAAATTGACATAACATTCTTTATACCTAAAATGAACAGTTTTCGAGTTATTAATTTTTTTCGTAAAATTTTGACAGTTGCGTCTTCAACAAAAATAGGCTATAACTTTTTTGTTTGTAGGTCTATTGGTTTGCGGTTTAGATTTTTGTAACCTTGAAACATTGTTTTATTTATTCCATGTCAAAATTTTCCATATTTCTAATTTATTACTTGATAAAATCTAGGTTGAAGTTGGCAAATTTCAAACGTTAATAACTTTCTTATTTCTAATGGAATGCTATGTATATTTTAACATTATTGAATTTGCTATTCAATTACCTTTCGATTTGTATAACCATTCCCTATACCTAAAGTTGATAATAACAAAGATATTTTACAATTTTGTAATAATTTATATATATGATAATTATTACAAAATTGTGAAATATCTAAAATTAATAAGTCGAAAACTGTTCATTTTAGGTAAAAAGAATGTCATGACAATTTTATTATAAATTACATAAGAAATTCGAAAATAAAAAAATATACAGGGTATTCCATTTGAAATAACAAAGTTGATATCACTTCCGGCAAAACCGGAAGTGCAATTTTCTTCAAGATAATTTTGAAAGATAGACTTAGTCAGGTAATATTTGCTCTGAAAATTTCATATCGATAATGACAAAAAAGTTATGGACCGATTACGTAGCTCTGGGTCACCCTGTATATATATATATATATATATATATATATATATATATATATATATATATATGTTTATGTAAAACATGGAAATCTTTATTAAATGAATGACTCTCATCTAACAAATGATTGGAATGATTAGAATCTCTCTTATTGTTTACGAAGCTGCTCTCATGTTCTTTAATTGTTTTTCCGAAATTTCTGTGTGTTCTTACTATATTGTGTTTTTCTAATAATATTGTTATGGGTTTTAACCAAGTCACGGGACATCAATTCATAATTAACAAAAATATCAAAGCAATACCAAAACTCGAGCTGCAACACTTGCACATACTCAAAAACATTACAGAGTTAGATCAAGAATCAATTCAGAATTACATTTACCTTTTTATTAAACTGACCGTTGTGAATTTGATATTGGAATGTATCGAGTTGATAAAATCGATGAAAATCATCAATTGTCTATCGGTTCCCATAGAACATACTAATATATTATCTACGTATCTAAACCAATAAATAAATTTCTTACTGAATGGGTCAGAGTGAATAGTTTTTTCGCTATTATCCATGAATATTTCATAATAAGGGTTACCCATTATCAAATTTTTAATTGAGGATATTGGTTCAAATATTGTGCAGGTTTCTATAATGCTGAAAAATTTTGGAAGATTATAAGATGGAGCCGTAAAATATGAAACAACTGCCCTTATTGGATAACCAGTTCGATGAAGTTTAATGAGAGATAGAGTTTAGGAGGTAAAGGATGAGTTGTGATAATTTTGTATTTTACTTTATCATTCATAAAGAATTCTGTTTCGTTTAAAACTTTTTTCAAATTCAACTGAAATTTGTCAGTGGGATTTTTGGTTGAAATACTGTAATTACTGGAATTCAGAGTCATTAGTTTTTGTAAGATAATTTTGTTAATTTTTAATCAAAATTATAAAAACATAAAGAAATTTTTTTTTATTATAAATTATCGTAATATTTGTTTTAAATAAATATAATTATTATATATAAATATATTGTATATTTATATATATATATATATATATATATATATATATATATATATATATATATATATATATATATATATATATATATATATATATATATATATATATGTATATATATCAGTGGCGTATCCAGAGATTGAGTTTGGGGGGGTGAGGGGTGTAGTGGCAAGTTTTAGGGAGTTGACCTGAACTATAATATAAGATAATCAGCCTAAGCGAAAGCGGGGAAGGAAGCGGTGTTGATTGATCTTAGCTCATCCATAATTCAACATTTTTATTCTACATAAAAAAAATATAAAATAATTGCGAGGACATGTACCTACATACAATATTCATCACAACATGTGAAGATATAAAATATACATAAAAGTTAAGGAATAAAATATATATAAAGAAAAAAATATGAAAACCCAAGAAACAGGCTATTCAAAATTTGAAGGAAAAATATCAGAGAGGTGAGAAAGATCATATCAGGTGAAAAGAGTATATGAATTGGATGTTAGTTGATTATTGACTCTTACTACTAAACTCACCTGTAAACCTATCAATATCAAATATTTGATGGAATTCGTCGTTACTACGCGATAATTCAACATGATGAACAAAAACAAAACTTTTTTTACTACGTTTAGTATCACAAAAATACTTTGAAAAATATAACACTGGGATTGCAATTTCGGTCACTAGACCATCATCGGGCAGATTGAGTTAAGAACTGAATACATAATTATAGATTTGCGCTTACATCTGCAATCGCAGTGTTATATTTTTCGAAGTATTTTTGTGATAATAAACATAGTAAATTCAAGTTTTGTTTTTGTTCATTAACAATATCACTTCACTATAATTAATAAAATCTTTCTTCACTTAATAATCTCTCAGAAATCAGCAATTTCAAGTTTTAAGTCTCAACTATGAACTGGAAGAAATGCGCATCAGATCAGATATAACGTACGTACGTCACTCCAGGTTTTACCAGATGTAGGGAATTCACATAGAACATATAACTCGAGGGATGTTAATCTAAATTCAGTGGATTTTATTTCTGCAGATAAGAAATCGCCATTGGCGGAATTCTTTCCATAATCCAGAGTATGTATAACAAAAGTTCTGAATTTGTATAATTTTCATAATTTTTATTGAAGAATTTGGACCAAACGATGCGGCAAGGAAAGGAAAGGAAAGGAAACACACGTGTTTCATTCCTCCCTGAAGTATGTGTCAGGGAGGCGGGCAGCTTGAGTTTGGGATTAACTCCTTCAGCCAGATCAGAGGATACACTTGTATGTACAAGTGCATTAAGGATAGGTGAGACGGGATATTTATGGAACATAGGAAGTGTGGGTAGGGTTCAGAGGATTAATACTGGCCCAGCATTCGCCTTATAAGTTTGCAAGCAGTGACTTACATTACCATGAGGAAACCTCTGAGAAAAACTCATGGCAGACCAGTCGGCCTCGGGGTTTGAACCCGAGACCTCCCAAATACTAGCCAGCGTACCTAACATACTCGACTAACTAGCTTGGTACGATGCGGCAACCCGCTCCCCTGCTTTTGAATGAGTGAAGCCGAGGCATCGCGCTTAAACACCTATTTACTTGAATTTACTTATGCAACCAGACAAACTTTCGCATGCGAATCACTGATCTAGGTATGATCTATCTAGGATCTATCTATTCTGATAAATTTCGTTTGTTTATTTATTTCCTTTATATTCTACGTGGAATATCAAATAATATGAAAAAAACCCTTTTCATTAGTTTTCGTATAATGTTTGATATATTTTCAATTTCATTCGAAGATTTAGTGTTGCAAATTCTCTTCTGGGTGGTAATTACCCCCAGTACCCCCCCCCCCCCGTGAATACGCCCCTGATATATATATATATTTCATATATATATATATATATATATATATATATATATATATATATATATATATATATATAAATATATATATATATGTATATATATATATATATATATATATATATATATATATATATATATATATATATATATATATATATTTAGATAACTCTTCATTTGCTAATGAACATCATTGATTAACATGGCTTTCGTTTGGAATAAATCAATTTAAATGTTTTGAAGAGGTAACAATTATTCAACAAATATCTGTGAAACCTACTTTTTGTGAAAGAATCCCAAAAATATCAGAATAACAAAATTACTGCATTTTTCCGAAATTACTTCAACTCGAGAACATCATACAGCTATTTGGATTTCGCAATAACTCAGCACAGTTCGACTCACTAGAGCTGGAGTGATTTGTCAAATATATTTTGTTGTTCCTACTAACATAATCGTCGGAAATTTAGTCATTCGAAAACTATAGTGCCATCAACGAATTATGAAAGATATATTATGTATCAGATGAATACAAAAGACAAGAAATTTCAGAGTAAGTCAAACTTAAACATTGCTTAACGTACCGGAAATAACTTAGGAAATCATATAAAAAATAATAAATCAAAAGTTCACAAAAACAATGAATCACGAGTTTATAAAATTAATTGTGGTGTTTTTGATAAGTTGTACATTGGCAGAACTTCCGAGAGGATTCCGACCATAATTTCAGAACACAAACGTAGCTTTGTTTATCAATAGTCGGATTCACATTATGATTCAATTTTGATTCAGAAATATCAAATGCTAAAAGTGATGGAACTAAACTCAATTTTCTATAATCATTGCAGATAAATAAATACAAACATTCAGGTCTCCTATTGAATAGCCAATTTGATCATAATACAAGCCCCCTCTGAATCTTTTCAAAACAAGACCAGCAGTTTAGAATAGTTTTTTCCTATTTTACTAAATATTTATAACCATCCTTCTACCCTTTCCACACAATTTGTCATCTATTTATATCTTGTATTCGATTCAATGAAGAAATAATAATAATAATAATAATAATAATGACTTGATTTTTCACAATGTACAATTTCGATTCATCCTGCTATGATTATGATTATACAAGTCCAACACTGTGAAAAAATGGCGAAGTCCAGGTTTGAACTGCTTCTAGAGTAGTTCATCCTGCTCCACTTAAACATTGTACGCCGATTGCGGCACTTATAATTACTTACTAGAAATACTGATATAATGTAAACTTAAATGAATGTGATTTTCTTCAAACACAAAAAAAACAGTAAACAGATTACTCTAATTTTTACATTGCAAGGAAAAGTAATATTTAAATAATTCTTTCTTAAACCTTATCGGTTGAGCAAGTGACCTGATGTAATCCGGCAGTGCATTATATATTCGGGCAACATTGAAAGAGAAACTCGGCGGCTCCGTGGCGGAGAGGTATAGATAACAGTATGCCGTCTTCGTTGGCGGAGTCGGTGGGTTCGATCAACACCTCCTAAAGAACAAAGGCCTCGGGGCTTGCGCGTGACGTCATTCAATCTAGGCTGATTTTATTAAGCATTGTATATGAGCACTATGATAATATTTATGATAAAATGAGTTCGATAAGGGATATTTAATAGGTATTAAGGGTTTCCGGTATAAACAGGGCTGCCAGACATGAACTGAACCCTTAGTCGCGCCCCATTCGTTTATTTTTTTCGGGAAAACGAAATTTCAAACCAAAAACCCAACTTTTCTGATAACTTAATATGTGTCATATTTTTATGTTAAAATGGTCATATTTATACAAAAATTTAAGATATATTTTTATCAAATTAAATAGTAGACCAAATTTCTCTTTTTTTGAAACATTTTGGAGAACTGTGACTATATAATTTAGAAATTTATTTTGGAAAAAATTATTTACAAATTCAGATGTTAAAAACTACTTTAATGAAATTAAAAAACGTTGATAACCTTATTTTGTGCATTATAAATGTGATAATACATATATTTGAAATAAAATCTATAAAAATTAAGTGTTAAAAAAAGTAAAATTAAATTTAGATGTTATACCTAATTTAAATAGTGTAAAAAATTAACATTGGCAAAATTGAAACTAAACTACTTATTTGAAATATTAGAGTCTAAATGTTGAAATAAATTTGATAGATTGGTTTCGCTTATATTTTTTTTGCTTTTTTGTATTTTTTTTGAGATTTTTTTGTTATTTTTAAATTTTATTTTTTTTTTTAATTTTTTTTTTTGTTGCAACACTCTCTGTAAGGATTATGCCATATCTATAAATGTAGTGTTCAATCATGCTCTCTCTACCCATCTCTCAGAAAACTACTTTAAGCCTTAAGTACTAAAAGTTTGCACTTTTCTTTTATTAGTTTTTCTAGGTCGGTTATGATTAGTTTTCGAACAATAATTGTTAAGGAATGTATTAGAAATGCTACTAAGAAAGATTTTTCAAAATATAAATTTTTGAGTGTGTCTGACAATTTTCAAAAGGAGCTGAATATTTGTTTTTAATGAAGTACCTCGAAAACAACTCACAAAGAAATGATTTTTTATTGTATATATCCAGAAAGGTCTCTTCATGTTCGTAAACAAGTTTCTTAAATATAATATAAGCTGTTGAAACTACATTTACCACCTGTTCACAGGGATATAAGAGAGCACCACGATTTAAGGATTCTATTGAATTATAAGAATCCTCTACAATACAAGGTTCATCCAAAGTTAAATTTTTTTTACAACATGCGCAATTGATTTTTTTTAAAAGTACATAGCAACAATATCCTGTCAAATATGTTATTACTGGCAATTCTGATGTAATAGCTTCAGTATCACACTCTTCTATTAAAATTTTGTTCAACACATTATCAATTTGTTCTAAGTTTGAAGAGGTTTCTGCGGGCTGTGATTCCTGTTCAGAAAATTCAAAGAATTTATTTATATTAATGTCCCCATAATGTCGAGACCTTAGAGACAGAATTGATTGAATTCTTAGCCTTTTCTCTGATTCATAAAGCTGGCGTACTGATATATGGTAATGCCCACCGGCTAATTGCCTGTATTTTCCAAAACGTCCCTCCAACGGGTCTGTTTGAAAATTCACTAGCAATACATAATTCATGCCCAATTCAGTTAAGCAGTATTCAGATACCTCAAGAAGCCCATGTATGGTATGACTTAAAGCTGTGTGAGTTTGTCGACTCAGTGTATGAGAAAATCTAGATGAGTTCCAAGTATCTAACCAATTTAGCATTTTATGTAAGAAATAAAACTTGGGATCATTATTAAAGGATGTTAATAGCTCTTTGGTAAAAGGTTCTTGGTATTTATCTAGTAAGTGTTTGCCCTTAAGAGGAGTTTTTACATTAACAATTTTCCACCAAGTCCATATAATATTAATAAATTCAGCAGTGTCTTGTGAGAAGGGCAAATTATTAACAAAACCTTTTAGTGCTTCTATAACAAAGGGATTAAAGATCTTAAGAGCCAGTTTAACATTTTGTCTTTCTATAGAAGATGGAAACAAGGCTTTTAAACTGAGAGAATAGCCATGTTTTAATAGTTTGTCTCTTTCCAGTTCATGAAGTTTTTTAATTACCGAAAAGCAAGCATATTTTGCTTCGCCTGTCTCAAAGTCGGGATAAGAAAATGTTTGTCCAGGTTTTGAATTAAGCCAGTTATTAAAAATACACTTAAGTAAATGAACAGTGTCAAAAAGGTAAAAAAGAGGCCTTACTGGGTCAATAGGATGTGGGAAAACTATACTCAACTGATTAAGGGGTGAAAAATTACTCATTGCTTTACTGTTTATTGCATTATTATCACTTACTACGCAAAAAACTATGTAACCAATCTCTTCCAAATTTTCTACGATTGTTTTAATAAAGTTATATAACATTTCAGAATTTATCACAGACACAGGAGATATATGAATGACTTCTTTAAGGCTTGAGCATGGGCTGGTTATCATAAATGCCACTGCAGATTTTGCTAAATTATGATTATTTAGTGCCGTTCCTACTGTATTGCCAGCTTTGTAATCTAAATAAGGCTCAATATGAATTTCATCGAAGAGCAACACAACATATTTGTCTTTTTCTGTTAAATATTGATGAATATTACGAGCATAAGTTAAAAAACAATTTCTTTCATCAATATGTGGATCGGTCAAAAATTTATTACAGATAGATTTGATAGTGTCAGGATGTGGTAAAATAATAGGAGCATGATTTCTCAAATATTTGTACGAATGAGGGCCGATAGTAAATAAAATGGAGCATAAAACAATTGTACTGGGTGAGTACCTATACCTCTCTTTTGAAGCACATAGCAAAGTCAGTTGTTCCGAAACAAATTTTAGAGTATCTGTTAATTCAACCGAGCCTTTAAGATTTAAAAGAATATCTATAACAAATTTTAAAGTCTTTTTGATTTTTTGTTTTTCGGATTCCTGTTGGTTTGAATCAGGCTCAGGATCTGTCTTGTCACCGCTAGTACTAGTCGTTGGAAACTCGGTGGCTGGATTATTATTATGTAAGCTCATAGGAAGTGACATCATTGTGTTATCAATCGTCTCTATGATCCTTTCCAGTTGATTCAAATTACTTATTTTAAATGGTGATTTTGAATTATAAATTGATACACAAACAGATTGGCCATATAAAAATGATTCTAGTTTTAAATTGGAATCTATAACAATTGCCCATGTTATTATAGGGCCAGGTGTATATTGGACCTTAAAAAATGTCAAATTATCAATAGTGTTTTCAGAATTTGAAAGAGAACCTTTTATTGAAAACCACCCTTCTTTAATTTGAAAATTTTTGAATACTTTTAAACACTCTTCAAAAGTCTCAAAACAACTGACCTTTTTAAAAGCAAGGTAATCTTCCTTACTTTCCTCTAACGCCTTAAGAAATTGTTGCTCCTCTTGTTCCTTAGATTTTTCATCTCTACTTCTACGAAGAAATAGATTTTTTGAACAGTAATTAGGGAAATTTGGAAAAATGGATGGTATGGCATTTTCTTTCAAGCGAGATTTTTTCAAAGTAACTGAAATAATCCTACCTGTCACAGGATCCTGCTCGGAATTTATCCATTCAATACACCCAGGAGCAAAATGTAATTCACAAACTTTGGTGTTTTTATTGGGCACTAAATCATCGCGCGGAATAGCTCGCAGCCATTTTTGTTTCAACTCGGCATTTTTGGGGAAACCAAAAACATGAACTTTTGGCCCATTATCGTAATTTCCGCGGCATCCCGGTGCACAACACTTAAACGGCATATTAACGGGCTTCTTTCAGAACAACAAGATTACACAGAAACGACCTAAAATTGATCAAAATGGAAACAAACGACCTGCCACCGCCAAAACGAACAAACTGTTTACTCTTACAAACACGTGATGCGCGGGCGTATCATCACAAATTACAGTCGCACAACTACAGTTGACGTCCCGCTCGCCGCGATGGCATATCAATATTTCGCAGAGTTACTGCTCAATGCTATTTTAATGGGAAATCTTCCAGCCTAGATTTGATGACGTCACGACAATTTTTATTTGAGCCCCGAGGCCTTTGTTCTTTAGGAGGTGTTGGTTCGATTCCCACCGTGTCCTTGGGTGTTTGTGATTGTCCATTACATTTCATTACAATTTGACGAAGATTTTCACTTGAGACTGGGTGTATGTACTAAGTTTGCGAGCCCATGAGGGTAGATGATGGAACACAGGCGAACAGTCGCCTGTGTCCCATCATCCCCTTTAAAAAAAAAAAAAAAAGAAAAAAAAAAAAAAAGAAGCTCCTTTCAAAGTATGCAGTTCTATGGGCGGGAGGTGTAAGTAATCCTTTTGTTCTGATGTTGATGTTATGTACATCTGATCTGAATACAATCCTGTTATACAAATACGGTGGGTATTTATTCATTATAACTTTACAGAAGAAGCATGCTTGGTGCAACTTTCGTGTATCCTCCATGTTCAGCCATTTTACATCTCTTAATTTATGAGAAATCCTTTCAAATTTTCTTATTCCATAAATCAGTCTCAAACACGAATTTTGTGATCTTTGAATCCTCCGCTTATCGTACTGTGTCAAGCTGTTTGCATACTCCACATTAGCGTGGTGGAACCTGGATAGCACAAGTGACTCACACAATATCTTCTTTGATTGCACTGACAGCACGTGACGACTAGAGTAAGTTAATTTAAGGCTGGCGTATGCCTTCTGCACACACTGCGAGATATGCCTGCTGAATCTCATCGATGTGTCAAATATTAGACCTAGGTTTTTTGCCTCCTCTTTAGTTGGCAATATATCGTTCCCAATCTTTATTTCTACTTGATCCTTCACTTTATCAATATATGTTTTGGAGCCCAGCAAGATAACATAACTCTTCAATGAATTCAAGTGCAGATGGTGTGCAAGGGACCGGTCCTTGAATCTCTTCAAGTCAGAATTGACGGAGGTGCTTGAATTCGATCCACTGAACTTGACAGATATAACTGTGTGTCATCTGCGTAATACTGTGCTCTACATGATTGCAGAGCACCATGAAGATTAGAAGCATATACAGCGTATAATAATGGGCTTAAAATTGATCCCTGAGAGACTCCCCTGTCAATACTAAGCTCGTCCAGGTAGCATTATCAACTCTAACACATTGTTTTCTGTCATGCATGAAACACTCAAACATCCGCCTCGCTGTATCCCCAAGGCCTATAAAATGCAGTATTGCGAACAAAATGTCATGACATATTGTGTCGAAAGCTCGGGAAAAGTCGAGAAGTACCAATATGCTAATTTCGCCATTATCCATCGCACGGAAAATGTCATCACAAACATTCATAAGAGCTGTTGAGCAGCCGTGGTACCTTCGAAACCCAGATTGTGTGGTCGGCAGGATGTCATTACCTTCAACGTATTCCACCAACTGCTCGTACATTGCTCGCTCCAAAATTTTTGCCATACATGGCAAAACACTGACAGGTCTGAGATCTTTATATTCAGTGGGGTTATTTTTTTTTGGAATTGGAACTATGATTGCTCTTTTCCAAGTACACGGAAATACTGAGTATTTAGTTTCTGAAGAAGGTACCTACGTCATGCGTATTTCATTCAATAAATGAGAAAATTGTTTTCATAAACCATTTTTTCAATAAGTTTATTAATTTACATCATTTATCCGCCCAATCAACCCAAATTAGTCAAACTTATATATCTAGATAGTATTATGGTAGAGTAGTATCGAAAAATGTATTCTGTATATTGCCATACGCTTTTGCTAATAATCGTATTCAATTTTTTTGGAGACGCTTCTTTACAAGAATTTTCTAATATTTTCCGTTGTTGAGTAGATTTAATCAAATACAGATATGTTTTGTTTTTAATATAAGCAATTGTGTGTTGCATTTCGTTACACCATTTGTGATATAAAAACTTTTCGGCGGATTTTCACCTGTGAAAGTTTTATATTATTTCAATTTCGCAAAGTTCAAGATGGGAAATTTGAGTATGAAAATGATGAAACTAAAAAACTTTTCCTCAATAGATAATTAAAACAGTGCTACTCAACTTGAATCGTCGAAAAACCTTGAATTCTCAGAAATATTCGTCAAATAGAATAACTATTGACATGTGAAATTTTTAATATGGAAAGACAAATACATTAAAAGGTAAAACGGTACTCAAAAGTAAATAAAAATTAATTTTTCTATTGAGAATTAACAGTTGGAATGCATCATCCATAGTGTTTAAAACACTATGAAGGTGTTATTCATTCAATGTAATTTATTCCTGGAAATTAAATCAAAGTTGATTTCATTTGATAGAATAAGTATTCCAACAATATTCAAAATTCAAGTACAAATTTTTTATATTTCACTGAATTTTGAGAGGCTGTAGAGACTTGACTATTTTGAAAAAAACCGGCCAAGTGCGAGTCGGACTTGCGCACCGACGGTTCCGTAAAAAAATTTTTCATTATATGATATAACCGAAAATTTTTGTTTTATCTGTGCTATAAGACGTTGCTTCGTACCAAATTTCAAGATTCTGAGTTCACAGGAAGTACCCTGTAGGTTTTGATTCCTTTGCGAGTGTCGAAAGTTAGCGGCTGTATCTTTTGATTGCGTTGGCTCAAAAGTTTGATTTCACAGCTCCAAGGGACAGTAGACTTGAGTATTTGATATAAAATCCAGCTCCAAATAAGATCTTCAAATTAGAACGCCAGCGATTAAGGAAAATTGTTGAAATTACCACGATGCACTTTCTCAGTACTAATTCCACCTACGTAAGAAATTACAATATTCTAGCTCAGTCTGGATGTGCTGTGGAGATAACACCACGAAACACCTACTTTAAAATGGCGGTGGTGAAAATGGAAAGTTTCTACAGCCCAAAGAAACTTTTTTAATTGTCCGCTTGTAAAGCGTTTTCAAATCATAATTTATCCGTTCGAATTGCATCTAGCATCGCGCTATATATATATATATATATATATATATATATATATATATATATATATATATATATATATATATATATATATATATATATATATATATATATATATATATATATATAATCTCTTGATAATTATTATCAATAACAGGCTTGTTGAATTTTAAAAAACTCGATTTTATTAAAAAGTTGACGTTTCGCCACGACATTCGTGGCTTTATCAAAACTTTTGAAAAAATTGAAATTTCTTTGACATTTATTGATTTGAAAAATTTGAACAGAAACAGACTACTATGTTTCATTAAAATTTTTCGGCTGTGGCCGTTCTTTGTTGTTTATTACATGCTATTCAGTCCAATATTAACATTCAAATTTGTTATTATTAGATGGTAAGGGAAACCACAGAAACCTTTACCCACGTAATGTTCGAAATAGGTTCAAATTATTTTGATTTTGAAGAGTCAAAGAATAATAATAATAGGGTACTATTTATCTTTTTTTCAAAAATTTCTCATTGCGGCTGTGGCCGTCTTCAGTTATTAATTACGTGTTATTCAGTTCAATATCAACAGACAGGTCCGTTGATATTAGATGGGAAGGGAACCACAGAAACCTTCACCCACGTAATGTACAAAATGGGTTTAAAATATTTGATTGTTGTCTTTAAAAAGACATTACTTGTGATTTTGGAGATCACATTTTCTAAACTATACTTTCTTTCTAGAAAAATTGAAAATTCTAGATGTTTAGATTTTGTCTAAGAAGATGAGTTGTTGTGGTTAGAGTTTGTTTGTTGAATTATTTTGTTTTGATTTATATTGTTTCTTAGAAAAATTAAAGAATTAAATCTGCGTATATTGAACTCAAATGTTTGATATCTGTTCTATCATTTACGACTTCATTTAAATTTTTTTGAATATGTAACATTTTAAAAATTTTTCTGCGTTTTTGATCTTTTTCTATTTCTAAAATTTTTGTGCTATTAAAGTTGAAAGTATGATTCTCATTGTTTTTATGTTTTATTAGTGCTGTGGTTTGTGTTCTGGTATATATGTGTGCTTTTAATCTTTCTTCTAAATTTTGAAAAGTTTGTCCTATATATATATATATATTTATATAATATATATAAATATATTATATATATATATATATATATATATATATATATATATATATATATATATATATATATATATATATAAACATATATATATATATATATATATATATATATATATATATATATATAAATATATATATATATATATATATATATTATATATATATATATATATATATATATATATATATATATATATATATATATAAATATATATATATATATATATATATATATATATATATATATAGAGGGAGATTCATAAATACGTGTATATATTTAAACGGGAATATTTTGAGCCCAAAATATGAATATCTAACCCAATTTGCTCATATAATATATTTCTCTTTACTGAGTTACAGGGTGTTTTATTTCGATTATTAAAAATTAATTTTGTTCATTACTTCAATGCTGCTTGATATTTCTTTATGATATTTGGCAGTAAGTTAAAGTAGTTTGGGACACATCAAATAATAGTAAAGAAGACTTTCTCGCTATCACCAGTGGCGTACGGCGGGGGCAATGGAAGAGTTCTCGTTTCCTAAATTCTACGCCACTGGCAGAATTGTCATTTTAGTATAATTTTTCGATTCTCCTATATTTTCTCTGTAAATAAGGTATTCTTTTTTAGTAACGCTAGAGCCACTATTTTTCGAGATATTTAACGTTGAACATATGGCTGCACAATTCCTTTGATTTTAATGTACAAGTCATATCGGGTTTTTTATCATACGATTGCATGTATTTAAATTGAAAAAAAAAAATTATTAGTTATTTTGTTATATTTATAATAATATTAACAAACAATTTAAAACATAACAACTACAAAAATATCCAGCGCTACATAAAAAAAGTTCAAAATAAATACTTAAATATGAAGATCTTCTTTACAAATTTTGGAAGAATATCAAATTTATGAACAAAACTTAAAAACAATTTACAACAAATGTTCAATGTGATCTCCGTTTACCTCAATAAGTTTATTCATTCTTTCGTTTAACGATCTTCTAACTTTAAAAAATATATTTGGCTGATTCGCAATAAAATTAGCGGAATTTACAATTTGCTGCCATAGTTCCTGGCGAGTATTTATTGTTTGGGAGTATACCAGTGATTTCATATGCCCCCAGAAATAGAAATCTAATGGATTACAATCGGTACTTCGAGGCGGCCACGGAAATTCACTACCTCTGCCAATCCAACGATGAGGAAATTTATTATCTAGATAATTCCGCACTATTGATGTATAATGGCGTGGTGCTCCATCGTGCATGAACCACATGCCTCTCCTTTGGTTAAGTGGCAATTGTTCTAGCTCATCGAAAAGTTTAGTTTGTAGAAACTCCAAATACGAATTACCATTTAAATTTTCAGGTAGTTCATATGGACCTAACAAACGGTCTCCGAGTATACCGCACCAAACATTAATTTTAAACTCGCGTTGAAAATGTGACTCACGATATAAAGGATTTTCAGTATAACAACTGTGGCTATTTCTCCAGTTAAATATTCCTCTCAGCGTACATGTAGCTTCGTCGCTAAATATAACATTTTTATGAAAGTTAAGATTTTCATTTTTTTTATTTGCCATCGACAGAGCGAAATTAAATCTCTCAGGAAGATCTCTTGGTAATAAGTTCTGTACTGGAGTAAAATGTTAAGGTTTCAAATTTTCTTTTTTCAGTATTCTAAAAACTGTAGATTGGCTAACTTCAGTCATTGAAGATAAGCGACTAGTACTGAGTTGTGGATTTTCTGCAATTCTCACTAATATGTCATTCTTCAGGTCTACAGAAATATGTTTAGGTCGGCCCACATCACGTTTTGGCTTGAATTGTCCAGTCTCTTCCTAATCTTCTAAAAATATTGCGAAAGGTTTGATGATTGGGCTGAACTCTATCTGGATACATTTCTCCATATCTTTGAGTAGCAGCAAGACAGGAATAATTTTCTTGTGCATAAACACAAAGCATATCGCGCATTTCAGTATTACAAAAAACATTAGGGCGCTGCATCTTCACTTAATCTGCTTTAAAAAAATTTATAACAGTCACAATCTTCATAGATAATATTGTCAACAACTGTCAGTTGTGACACCATCCTACTAGATCAAAATAATTATTTAAGACTTCCTCATATCTATTTCCAAATAAATGTGAACTGCATCTATTATGACATTAGACACATGCATAATAATTACTTAATTAACAATTCTATTACAAAAACACCAACATGATTGATACATAATTGAAATCAAAGTAATTATGCAGCCATATGTTCAACGTTAAATATCTCGAAAAATAGTGGCTATACTCCCAAACGAGAAATACTAGCCAGGAACTATGGCAGCAAATTGTAAATTCCGCTAATTTTTTTGCGAATCAGCCAAACATATTTTTTAAAGTTAGAAGATCGTTCAACGAAAGAATGAAAAAACTTATTGAGGTAAACGGAGAGCATATTGAACATTTATTGTAAATTGTTTTCAAGTTTTGTTCATAAATTTGATATTCTTCCAAAATTTGTAAAGAAGATCTTCATAATTAAGTATTTATTTTGAACTTTTTTTATGTAGCGCTGGATATTTTTGTAGTTGTTATGTTTTAAATTGTTTGTTAATATTATTATAATTATAAAAAAAATACCTAATAATTTTTTTTTTCAATTTAAATACATGCAATCGTATGACAAAAAACCCGATATGACTCGTACATTAAAATCAAAGGAATTGTGCAGCCATATGTTCAACGTTAAATATCTCGAAAAATAGTGGCTCTAGCGTTACAAAAAAAGAATACCTTATTTACAGAGAAAATATAGGAGAATCGAAAAATTATACTAAAATGACAATTCTGCCAGTGGCGTAGAATTTAGGAAACGAGAACTCTTCCCATGCCCCTGCCGTACGCCACTGGTGATAGCGAGAAAGTCTTCTTTACTATTATTTGATGTGTCCCAATTTACTTTAACTTACTGCCAAATATCATAAAGAAATATCAAGCAGCATTGAAGTAATGAACAAAATTCATTTTTAATAATCGAAATAAAACACCCTGTAACTCAGTAAGGAGAAATATTTTATATCAGCAAATTGGGTTAGATCTTCATATTTTGGGCTCAAAATTCTCCCGTTAAAATATTTACACGTATTAATGAATCACCCTGTATATATATAAATAAATCAATTAATCAAAATACGTTTATTAATATTTCTGGGGGATGGGGTACATTCTTGTTTTCTAGCTAAATAATTCATTTTGGGAAGTTATAAGGTTTTGCAACCTTCTTCAACCCTAGCTCTACTTAATTAATTTTATAACATTTATAATTTTAGTAAGAAACCTAATTTTCCTATCTTTGGGGGGAATGCGGCTGCGGCCGACTTTTTTGCTAATTACGTGCCATTCGCTCCAAGGTCAATATATTTCAACTGACATTAGATTATAAGGGAAACCACAGAAAACCTTTACCCACGCAATGTACTGAATAATCTTAACTTTATTATATATAAATTTATAAAAAATGGTTTGACAAGAGATACATTTGCTGACGTTTAGCGCACTAACCGAACCGCACTAGGTTTTTCGCAGGCGAATTGATTTTTCGCGCAATGTCGGCACTACGCGCACTTTCGACACTACTCGCACTTTCGACACTACCCGCACTATCGACGTTACACGCACTTTCGGCACTACGCGCACTTTTTCGGTCAGCGGATTCGGAGTGGTATGTTCTCTAGGTGGTCGAGGACTTCGTCAGGAGAATCTTGAAGCACTTGGAGGATTCTGGAAGGAGAGAAAGGAAACCGTTTCTTCGGCCTTCTGCAGAGGACTCTTCGTCGACGGTGCCACGGCGTCATGAGTGTCGCTCGGGCTTCGATGTTGGGACCGTGCAATGTACGATGGGCGTATCGAGTTTGGAGATTTTGGAGGTGTTCGAAAATGGGGAGAATTTTTACGTGTTCGTGTACTAAGTGTGACGGATAACGTCTGTCTAGATGGAAAATACTACGGCAGATTGCTCTTTCGCAGTTCTCCAACTGTCGGACGTATCTGTGAGGTAAAGTCGAATAGAGTAACGACCTATATGCTACTACTAGTCTTATGAACGGTTTGTACGTGTGTAACAGAGTTTGAGGATTACATCCTCGAATTCTGCCTCTTAGAGCATATAGAATGTTAGATCTGTTTGGGACTTTTTTAAGTGTGTTTTGATGATCGGCTCTCCAATTGTTGTGTTGATTGAATGTGACTCCCAAGTAAATAATGTCCTCCTGCAGTACGAGGTTTTCACCCCATAACCTTAGTCGTACGTTGTTTTTGTTGAATTTACGTGTTTGTGTGTAATTTGAGTGATGAAAAGGTATTGTTTGTGTTTTACTTGGGTTAGGTGTTATTCTCCATTTGCTCGCCCACGTACTGATCCGGTCGAGTTGGCCCTGCGCTATGCGGTTGCATAGTGTCGATGTCCTCGCCGTGGTCCATATCGCCGTGTCATCTGCAAAAATCTGTATATGCTGCGGTCGGAAAGATAAGAAACTAGAAGTTTAATAAGATGGAGGAGGAGTTGTATATCCTGAAGCTTCCGAATCAGACTGGCATGCCAGACCTGATCGAACGCTCTCTTGATATCGAGAAAAGTAGCGAGAACGCAGTCACCAGTATTCAAAGCTTTTGTTACATCGGTATGTAATTTCAAAAGGGGATCGGAAGTGCCACGGAAGGGCATGAAACCATGTTGAGTGTTTGGAATGATATTACGTGTATCGACAAAACTTCTGAGTCGCTGGCAGATAATTCTTTCGAACACCTTACCAACGACATGCAGAAGAGATATCGGCCTGTAATTGTCTGGGGATGTGAGATCTTTGAATATCTTTGATATATATATATATATATATATATATATATATATATATATATATATATATATATATATATGTATATAAATATATATTATATACATATATTTTTATATATTTTTTCCCGGTATATATTGGCATCTGGAGCGGCTTCCAACGAACCACATGGGCTTATATTTGGTATCTGGGGTTGTTTTCGAGGAATGAGTACGCGATTGAATTTTTTATTTTCAATAAAATAAATTCCTTTTCAATTTTCATTAGGTACGCTTTCTTATTGAAGTATGCTGAATTACGCGATAAAATTCGCGAATTTTTTTTAATTACAAAATTTTTTTTCAACTCTTCAATTCGGTTTACTATCGAACTGTGGGTTTTGAAATCATAATTCATTCTGTTCGAATTGCACCTCGACGCGATGCACTTTTCATGAAAAATATAATCTGAGTGAGGGAGCTCTGCATCTTACTAGTTTTTTAATAAATATATATATATATATATATATATATATATATATATATATATATATATATATATATATATATATATATATATATATATATATATAGTTTATGTATATGAACAGGCTGTGCGTTTTCAAAAATCGATTTTATTGTAGAGTTAATATTCTGTCTGTCACGGAATTCGTGATCTTCTCAATCCTTCGAAAGATTTGATAAAGTCACGAGCTGTTTGATATAGTCAGTTTTCAAGGTCAAATGACCTGTTATAAAAAAAATCAAGTAAGTAAAAATACATTAGAGGTAAGAATAATTCATTTATATATGTATATATATATATATATATATATATATATATATATATATATATATATATATAATGAATATTATTACAAATATTCTGGATTTATTTGAAGTTGTTGAAGGAAAGTGCATATACACTGTGGAAACCCATTAATGTATTTTATTTTTCACTAAAAGGTGATTGGAGATATTCATAATTTTCAATACTTTCAATTGTGAATGGAATATAATATTATTATCCATAAAAATTCCAAACCAAAGTATTTGTCATATAGGAGAAATATATCAACATTATTTACTGCTGATTG